>DWPV01003862.1:0-14510 GCA_018251915.1 Urbanus proteus proteus
CCACAGAAAAGAGAAAGAGGATAAAATGGGCATATGAGCCGATTAGTATGGAAACCGCTGTAGCCAAAACAACACATAGAAATCAGTAATCAATTTAATCATATTCTCCTTTGCCTTTGCCTTTGGTTGCCTGTTGTCAACATCAATATACATGAAGATTGGCTGTAAAGGACTTAGATCCATGGCCGTGAAATAATTTTAAGAAAAAAAAATACATGTCAAACACGTCGTATCGTAAGTCATAGCTGTCATTAGGTACACAACTTGTCTTGTTCAAGTGATCGAGTCGTACACTACACCACGTACAGACGCTTAGCAATAATAGTGCGCCATTACTCTGTTGCTCTGTTATATTAACTACTAGTAGCCAGTTTTATATGTATACCGCAATAAACGGTAATTTTTAAATATATAAAAGTGTTATTCCCAATCTTAACCTTAACTGGCGACCCCGACGTGATCGTCAATTGTTAGCGGTTAGCGGTGCGCAAACTGCATGCTGCACTGGCTTCGCGGACTGCATGGGGGCTTCGTATCCTGTTGTTCCGCTCGTAGCTCCAATGGCCAGCGTCCACTCTTGCCTGCGGTGTCTTGGTGCTTGTTGTTTGTCGCTTGTATGGTAACCCTGTCCAAATCTCACAAGGTATTTGGCCATCATTCCTTAATAAAAACTTTCCAGAAGAAAATAATTAGCCAGAATAGTGGTACCCATACTAACAATTAAGATGCGTTGGGGTAATTTCGGACAGATCTTCTATGTGTTGGAAGACTATGATAAGAACTTTTGTTTGTATTTGTAAACTTATTCATTATTTAATTGTGCACCTGTAAAGTCAAGACTTATTTTTTTGGTACTTAATGGTGATTAGCCATCGAGGGGTCAGGCCAGATTAAAAACCCTTTTTCTTGCTTTCTCGGTTTATTTTTCTTTTGTCTGATTTTGTTCTATTCCTTGCTGTTTTTCTACAAGTTTTTGTGATCACTTCAGCAACTTTTGCTACACGTTTCAATTTAACAGCAATCTTGTTATTAGTGTTCAACTTGTCAAAAGAAGTACTGCCTAGCTGTGATGAACCATCTCTAGGTTCCTTAGCCAGAGAGGTCGCAGTTTTAGAATAAACATTGGTATTATTCAGAGCAGAAATAAGATTGCTGTTAGCTAAAGTGTTATTTCTTTTGTCTAAAGTTAGTTGTTTCAGGGTTTAGGCTGTATAGAAGTTTTTAGACTCCAATATTTTTGCCACTGTGCATATGCTGTCGGATCAAATTTGTTTTTTGGAATAATAGCAGCATTGAAAGGGTAAATGCCACCTTTCTTAAAACTATTTTGTATTACTCCTGGTTTTGTTTCTTGCCGTGCATCGGCAAACATTATGGCAAAATACTGTTTTGGTAATTTTATACCAACATTTTAGCGTTGCCATTTTACAAGGATTTGTGTGCAGGAAGCTTTAGAATGGTAATTTTGTTTTCAACGGAAATCACTTTGTCGTAAACATGACTAACATGCCTGTTGTACAACAACAGCACAGGTCTTTCTTGCCCTATGATAGGTATAGCAATATTTCACATAAAGTTGTAGAGAATATCGGTCTGCATCCAACCGCTTACTAGCGCTTACTAGCTGTATTAAATGCAGTCAGTATTTCTATTAATAAAAATAAATAAAGTAATAATTAAAAAAAATATATGTATAAATAGTGCTATAGCTGTATCTATTTCATTAAAGTACGATGTGCTTTCTATCGTTTAAATCTTAATTATGACTTATAAATACTACACTTGTGTATTATTCTCTTGAAAATAAAAACAAAATATTTAAAAATCATTTAATCAGTAAAATCACCACTGTAATCCTAGTCTTCTTCACCTGACTTAGAAACATGGATAAAAAATTCTGGGGTCGGTTGTTCTGATGCAGAATTCAATATTCGATCCAGCTGCATCATTTTATCTTCTTTCTTCACGTGATTTATGTAGTTAGACCACAATACCGTACCAATTTTACTGAGGCCTTCTTTAATTAATTCCTTTACCTCAGACATTTTAAAAGTTTTATTATTAATGCCCCAAAGAGATTTTTAATTGTGCCCATATTCAGTCTATAGGATTTAACTCGCAGTGATAGGGCAGAAGGACATATCACTGCGAGATAAGCGGGCTGCCATTTCATCCACAACTTTGCTTGTATAATCTGCTTTATTCAATTTCATTAAAAGTTGTGCTGTTATCTCATTTTCTTCGTATCTAATATTTTTCCCTTGCAGTCACTCTTGTATGTCTGCCTGCTGCCAAGTCATATTAGGCACTGTCTACGGTCTAGAATAGTATGGTGCGTTATCCATTGCTATAACCGACTCAGGCTCTACAATTTCTAATACATATCTTTCAAACCTGTAATAAGATGTAATTGTAGTCCTAGGTAAAGAAATTGATAGCATAAATAATACTTGCTACTTTTCATAATTGTTTGCATCCATTTCCCCACGATAATCTCTGTCACCTTTGCCTCAAAAATCCACTCTCCGCCTTCCAGAAATCCGTCATTGCTGCCAATGTGTGTAATTATAAGCTGTTTTCCCTTTATAAGCGGATTATAAACTTATACTTATATAAACTTATATTAAATTATAAACTTACCCTCATTAAGTCATGTCTTGACTGTGTGACAAATTTTTTCCTATTTTGCCATCTGTCTGTTATTTTCAAAAGATAATTACTCCAAACCATTAAATCCGGTCTATCCATCATTATACTTCTCCTTGCACTTTTTATATATTTAAATTTTAGTTTTTGTAGAGCGACTAATTGACTGAAAATCTTCGTCGTCTTTAATGGCTCTCATTACTTTGTCCACTGTTGGCAATTAATTGTCGAAATAAAATTTATGTACTTTTTTCTTTACAGCGGACAGCGTAAATTGGTCTAACTCTGAAAAGACCGATTTGGTGAAAAGCCTTGTCCTTTTATATATTCATTTAAAATTCTTGAAATAGTTTTATCAGACGTATCCATAATTTGTGCCCTTGTTTTTTAAATCTCTCCTTTTATGGGATGGCTAGACTACTTAATATAGTTATAAATATTAATTAATATTATTAATCGTTTTCTCGTTTTGGGTCATATCAATCTTTCTGGGCTTATTCTTCACCAGGGGCATTAAAATTGGGATCCCATTCCGTTTCTTAGAATGGGAGGGCCCCGGACTTGGCTCAGGTGCACTCATTATTATGTAAACATGTAAAAATAATAATGAGAAATAGATATAATATATGACTGGACTTAGCAGGCAACAATCGAATTATGAAAAATATTTCGTAATGACAACGGAATTCTAAAATGTCACAATAATGATAAGAATGGATGAAGAAGAATGGATATAATTAATCATTATGAAAATAGTTAATCAAAGACAACTAACAATACACATGTATTGTAGAATTTATCCCTTTAAAGGGCAGAAGCTCCTAGCAGGGGAAATGAAATAAAATAAAATAACACATGTATGTGAAAAATATATATTTTTTATTAATTTTAAGATATTTTTCTAATTTTTATCGAAAAAAAAACACGGCGTCGATATAATCAACACTGTCTTTCAGTGTGTATGAAATGCAGGAATGCACGGTACAATGCACAATGGAACTAGACATTTTGTGCACTGAATTTTAGATGTTTTGCTGAGGTTTTTGTTACGGCATGCTTGGCACCTTCTATATTTAGGTAGCTCCATCGGCATGTGAGATCCTACATCATTAAGCCTTAGTTCATCAGGTATTCCATGAATGGCCTCCCTTCTGCTTGTTGGCCCTTTTGGTTTTTTAGTGACGCCAACGTCCTAAAGCACCTGATCCTTTAACGCCTCGGCCGTCCTGCTGTCCTCCTCGTCTGCAGACGGCACGATTAGCGGAGGGTTTCGGGCTACCTTCTCCGCTTCCCTACTGGTTTCTCCTTGTAGGTTTGCTGGAGCGACTTTCTTAGACGACAAAGTAAATTCTTCTTCCTCTACTTCATCTACTTGGTACTTAACGGGAACTTAATTATCTATTCAGATTAAATAATGAAACACATATAACATACCTACTGGATTTTATTTACAATTAATCACTCTGCCTGCATCGAGGAACGTGCTGCTGCACATTCAGCCACTCTGAGAACGTCCAATTGCCCAATCTTCTGGAAACTGAGAAGAACTTGTAGATTGAATTCTCTCATAGGCGAACACTACCATGGAAGGAGCTAATTGACCAGCAGCATTCCCGGTGATTAAAACCGTTAAATTTTCTTTTTCATCTCCTGAGGATTGGTAGATATGTTTGTCACTTTTTTTGCTAGCACTTTTCCGGCTTTAGGTGACAAATGAAAGGCACATTCGTCCGTGTCAAAGATCCGAGATGGATCTTGTGATGCTTCTTTGAAACCGCTTTCGTCTAAATAGGATTCTACCTAACTAAACCAACCCTTTATGTAGTCTTCAGTAACGGCACCTCGTGCCGTGGTCAAATTTTGCGCCGTTATCTCAGATAATGCAGGATGTCTATTCAGAAACAGATTGTACTGGTCGTGTCATGTAAAAAGAATGCTGAGAGAAAGTGGAGGGACTGTGTGCATGGGTATATTCGCGCACGAAAGTACTATATGTTTTATTTGCCTATTGCTCATGGTTTTGTATATTTAATAATTTATTGATACATTAAAAGAAACGACATAGAATATCATTAAATATAATCAAAATCATGTTTGGATTAAATATAGTATAATGTTTAATCTAATTACAAAAAAATTAACATAATTTTGAAACTCCTTCCATTAAGTCGTCTTGATTGACATGAAAATCAGAGGAGGAAGGGGTGTTGGTCCTAGAGGTAGCCATTTTATCGTCGCTGTTATCGTCACTTGCGCTTTTATCATCATTTGAGTCAGAATCATAATCCCCTACGACCCCTTCGTGAATAATAAATGTTTCTGTCATCATGTCGACTACATGATCACTTTTATAATAATCCGCCTCTATCTCCTTTACTTTGGTGCATAATTTTCCCCATTCTGTTGCTGTCATAGTGACCTATGTTGCCTATTAGGCACGGCGTTTATCACCCTCGCTTTGCTCGGGCGCTAACTTCACGCCGTGCCGTAATAGGCAACATAGGTCACCCGTATCGTAATGTACTATTTCATTAATGAGGTTAGGTTAGGTTATTTGAGTAAGGTTCCAACTTATATTTTTGCTAGAGACATATCCCTTTATTTGGGACCAGGCCATTTCAATAGGATTTAAGTCCGGGTGATATGGAGGCAAACGAAGCACTGAATGGCCTGCTTCGTTTTATTTGGCATCGATTCTTTCTCAAATTGAGCTTTTGATTTTTTTATTACGTTGTACAACTCCGGCTTTAGTGTAGATTCTTCAAATTCAATTCCTTTTTGACGGAGCCAAATTTGCATGTCTGCTTTCCTTGTATTGGATGTTGGGCCAGCATCGAGTTATTTATTGTGGTACGATGCATTATCGACGACCACGACTGAGTTAGATGGTAAATTCGGTATCAGTTTAGTACGGAGCCAACGCTCGTAATTTTCCGAACTTATGTTGTCGTGGTAGTCGCCGCTTTTTGTACCGGCTTTGAACGTCAGCAAAGCATTCGGCACAAAACCTGCTTCACCACCCGCGTGCACCATGACCAAGCGGTTACCTTTCGATACAGGTTTTTTAATGCCTTTGGTAGGTCCGTCAGTCCAAGAATGATGAGACGCATGGGAACTATCGACGTATGACTCATCACTGTAAATGATAGGTCTTCCTTTTTCTCTATATTTTTTATCTTTTCTTTCTCAGATATTCAATTCTTTGAAATCGAATTTGCGTGTGCTTAATTGAAATTTTTCTATTGGTTTCTGTTCTTTTCCACTTAAAACCCATTTTTTTATTATTCGCCTGAGACTTGCTGCAGATCTTTGGAAATGTAGATCATCCTGTAACTTCCTTCGCAACTTGCCTATAGTAGGCAATTCTTTTTCTGTGACGTGAAAATTATGGATGATTCTTTTTGTAACACCCTGGTCAAAGTTGTCAATGTTTGTTAATGGTTTTTGTTTTATTTCTTTTATTTTTGCCAGGACTTCGAAATACAGTGAGAAATTCGGAACCTTTTGAACAATTTACAATTCGTCTCACAGTAGACTTGGAACATTTTGTTGCCCTTGCAGTCCGTTTCATGCATTGTTTTATATTATCAACTTCATTATTATTAGCCTCTCTTCATAAAACAATATACACCATATATCATTTTTCTCACTTTACTGTGTAAAACCATATTTTCATAACAAAAAACTTTTGTGCGCGATAGTATTTTGAGAACGAACATAACGTGGTTACACCGCGGGAAGCAAAGGTTGATTGACGAACCAATAGCGCACGGGCATGCTTGCGGTGGGTAACCTCCCCCCCCCCGCGCCTCACTTCATACCACCAAAGGGACCGATAAATCGTCAAATACGCAACTTGCCCGCTAGCATTCTTTTTACATGACGCGACCTGTACCATTTTCTACCAGGCCTATTGTTAGTAAAAGGTGTATTTTTCTGATCATCAATGATAATGCGTTGTACACTGTCAAGCAATTCGTCTTTGGTAATAGGAATGTGTTTACTAGCCATATCAAGAATCCATTTTTCTAATACAGCCTCCTCTTCCGTAGATAAATAAGTGCCAGGACTCTGAACATGTGATTGGAGTTTTGCCCGTAATTGTATCATGTAAGGTGATCCTGGGTACACCAATTTCTGAGCTACAGTCGCAATTTTTTCACCTTTCTTAACAGCTTCTATCGCCTGTGCCATTTGCAAAGGCGTGTAGATTTTTTGGTGCCATTCCTACTAAATAAAACCCATAGGTATGTCGATTGTTGGAACATACTGAATATCCTCGCGTAAGCTCCACAGATAATAATATATATATATAGTCGATTATTAGAACATTTGGAACAAATTCATAAAAAATCCAATGATCGACAAGCGTGGTATCACGTCTTAACATAACCTTATACTGTAAAGAAATTAATTAACGGTTTTGAATTTGAGTCCCCATCTAATAAATAATTGGTACTTTCGATTAAACAAAACGTATAAAAGTAGAGGTTTGCGCCGGATAAAAAAATTACCTCTGGTATTTTTAGTGGTTCTTATAAATAACAGGAGAATCTCCGGAGATTTTATCTTTGATGAGTTGCGCCTGTCATTTATAATATGCCCAGTAGCTGAAAAAACTCTCTCAGATGTAACTGAGGCCCCAGGAACAATAAGATATTTTTAGCTAGTTTATCTAATGGTTTCGAGTGCTTATTGAGATCCCAAAAAAACTTTTATTACATTAGAATGTTCCCCAGAATATGAAATTTCTGCATATATTTTATTTAATACATTTATTACCGACGCTCCTGTGTATTCGAGTCTTCGCACTTCTTTCATTTAAAAGAACTAAATTATTTTGGAAGCTTATCTGTATAACTTTGTTGGGAGCATACAGTCTCGTTTTAAGTAGAAGTGACATTATTAGCATCAGCAGCATCAGTCATTATTATCTTGTTTGCTTTCCAAATGTCTAAAAGAGTCTCTAACATTGGATGCAGAAACGTCGCAATTTTGCACACAGTTCTTTTTCCATATTCCAGCAAGCGATGAGACATACGAGGGGAGATAAATATTTTATTATCGACTTTTTAATTAAAATACATCATAACAATTTGTGTTCCATGAAATCTTTTAAATGATGTTTACATAATAATATCTGTAATAATAGGTTTGTAGGTAGGGGAGCGTGCTCACCGTATCGGCTAGATCGGAGGACTGGCTGTTTTCGGTCTCTTAGAATGGAGTGACGCTCGCGCCGTTCGTTCGCGCCTGCGCAGACGAGCTGCGCACTGACCGAATCTTCTATAGAGAAACCGATATGTTTGTCCGCCGCCCGTTACATATATATTTTACATTATACTATTTAATTTAATAACAATATTTATGTAAGTGAATTTATACATTAATTATTTACGCTACATTTACATTAATTATTTACGCTACAGGTTTATTATTCAGCCTACCCGGTAGATGATTATAGATATTTATAGACATACTTCACGATACAGTGATCTGAAATTGTTCGACAAAACGGTTTATATATCGTACGAAAGAACAAACGGTTAAATGGCTGATGCAATAACATAATAAATCTGCAATACGCGAAAAATGAAAAATGATGTAGGTAGGTGAAAAATAATTTGGATGAGGAAATTTCGAAATAAATCTTTCAATCCACTGCATATCTAATTATTTGCGCAATTGAAGACAATATCTTAAGAATGAAATGCTTATTAGGAGTTTAGACGGGAGTCTGAATGGTTCGAAAGTTCTAGAAAGGTACAAAGATTAGGTAAGTAAGGGCACTCATCTTTAGCTGCTACGCGATGTGATACTTTTGCTGCACCACTGCGCGCTTAACCTTCTTGCACTTGCTTCTTGCACTTTATGATGCTTCAGACTGCATAAGCTGGACTTTAGTATTGGATGACCTTTGCTTGTCTTCGATGTCACGCGTCGAACATGCCGCTATGACGGGCACCGATTCTTCAATGTTTTTCCATGTCAAATTTCTTTTTTATTCGTTGTATTGCCCTCATGTGGTGGCAAATAAAATGCAATTGGTTTGGACAACCATTATAAATTTGACAGTTACAATTTTGCGTGTACTTTCGATGCTGACCGGAATAAGAAAATGAAAAAATATAACCTACATTGACATTTCTTTTTTTAACTACAAGGCATGCATAATGCCTGAAAAGGCGTCTTTTAACCGCTCCAGGATTGTTACGTAATATTCTCCGGTTATAGAAACACCTTTATCTTTATGAACAATTAATAAAATTCCTTCTGAATCCCGAAAGACTGTCGCCATGAGTTTTCCAGCCGATTGTGACACCTTAAACTTTTTAGGAAGTGCTGTACCCTTTTTATGCCTCTGCATGAAGTCTTGTTTAGACTCAGGTTCATAATGGTGATCCCAAGTTTCATCTCCAGTAACAATTCGATGCAGTACAATATTGTCTTCTCCAAAAAGGTTCAAAAACGCACGGGATCATTCAACGCGCTATTGTATTTGACCTTAGTCATGCCAATGTGGTCATGTAGAATTTTAAAAATTGTCGTAGCCGATACTCCAAACATTTCTGCAAGCTGTTTCTCCTTTAGCCGAGCATCTTTCAATACTATTTTTTCGTCATTCGCTATAGTTTCCGGAGTGGTCACCTCAACAGACCGTCCTGGCCGTGGGTCGTCTTCAAGGGAATCCCTGCTTTGCTTTAAAAGGTTGTGCCACTTGTATCGTTTTTCCAGGGCAAAAATTCCCGTAAACCGATGACATCTCTTCCATTATGATTTGGACAAACTCTTTGCCTTTTAAGGAACTTAATAACGGCGCGATTCTAGATTTTCTCCATACTTCAAATTTTCTTCCGGATTGAGTTGTTTAAGTGTCGATAGTTTTAAAACGAATGATGTAATCGCTGAAATTCTTCTTGCAGGGGGGTTCCTGCAGAAAAACACGTTTTTTTTAAACCCCATTCCATACTGACTCACATGAGGTATGTAATGACTGTTGTGGTGTCCGGGGTGTCTCCAGTCCTATCCGAGGTGGCCCTTGGGGACGGTCATCGCTGATCGCCGGTTGTCCTGTGGCTATCCGCAGTGGTTCACTGGCCGCACTGTACGGCTAAACTAGCCATACCGCAGCGGATAGCTGGTTCAACGTCAGCGCCCTCGCCGATGGCTGAGAGCACCTCCTGGAGCATCTTTGTTAAACCTTGCTGGAGAAGCACTGTCCTTCTGCTGGTCTTGTATTTTTCTCCAACCCCTCACAAGGGCTTATGACAGGTCTATATTTCAATCTTTTCACTAGCATGTAGGAATATTGTGGTATCATATCAAAGGTTTTATTGGCAACAGGATCTTAAATAGGGAAAGGAATTATTTTGTAGTAATTATACGTGTCATTTTCAACTACTGGGATTTCTAACACAAAAACTAACTTATTATTATCCATATACGACTTCAAGGTTATAGTACGTTCCATTTTTATCAAATTATCCCTAGCCAAATTATACATAAAATGATTATTTATTTTAATAGTTTCCAGGATCTTGAATAGTTCCATAGAATTCATAATAGATTGATGTAACACGTGTAAATTACTAGAAGCGATAGCTGTTTCCATTTCCTGGACCATATAAAAAATTGTACGAAAGTTATTTAAAATTTGATACATAGAATTGATCACATGCAATAACTTAGTTATTTTATTTTCTTTATAAACAATGCTGTCCAACTCCTGAGTTTTAAGGTTAAGTTGCTTAGCATTATAATTCAAATTATCTCAAATATTCACAAAATTATCAATAGCAACCTGTATCAAGGACATTTTTCTCTCAACTAAATGTTCCTTATCTTTCAAATTATTTATCTCCATATTATATTTGATTGCATCTTCATTATCTAAATTACCTGTAATTAACTTTATCATAGAACCTAATGGGGAGAATATAGCCCGTTTGGTTCGTGAAGGCACGATTTGAGTAAGCCTTTCATTACATCTAATTAACATTAAACTAATTTGTTTACTTATTCCTGAGATTTCATTATTTAATTCTGTATTACTTACTATGTTTGTTATTTTATAGTAATCCCCAGCATTATTTTCTATTTCTAACACTAATAAATTTAAATTTAACGTTTTGAAAATAGTCCAACAGTTAGTTAACACCGAAGCTGCATCTAATTCACTATCATATTTTGCTAATGTATAAATTTCATTAATTGTCGAATGAAAACGCTCTATAACTGCCATTGAACTAGGGTTATTAGGTGTACCTATGTGTAAATCAATTTTGTAGTCTTAATAATTCTTTAATTAAATCATTATTAAATTCTGCACCTGAAGCGCAGTTTATTTTCTTGGGAAGACCGTATATGCTAAAATATTTTATTAATGCACAACTACTTCTGGAGTACTTCTGTTTGGAATATTAATAGCTTGTCCTAATTTACTAAATGCATCTACTAACGTTAAATAATATTTACTTTCAATAAACAAAACATCTATTAAAAAAATCCTGAAAAGGTGCATTTTGATTCTGCGTTAATGGAATGTGAGGTATAATAGGGTGTCTTTCATACTTCATTTTTTTACAAGCCTCACAAGCATTAATTATAGCTCTAATGGTTTCCTTCATATTTGGTCAAAAATAATGTCTTTAATTTCGTTAAAGTTTCCCAAATACCTCTGTGACAATTTTTTTCTTTGTGATATTTAATTACTAAATCCTTTTGTCAGCTCTTGTCCGGTTAAATGAACAATACGCTCTGTACATTCAATTAAATTTAAAGTACCTTTTTATATAATTTTGTTATGGCATTGGCAAACGTTTTCCTAAATGATGAGTGGTCAAAGTAAATAAAATATTTAAGTTTTAAATCAACATACTCTTTCATGAACCCTGACGGAGCATCATCCGAAAGTTCATTTTTCATCCGCTTCCGAGCGTATATTAGCATAGGCGGGACACAGGTGCCAACGGCGTTAAATAAATTTCAGCAGTGACCAACTGGCCTCTCTTTGCTGATGAGAAGCAGCCGATTTGCTTCTGGTCCTTAATTGATATTGTCAAGTTAAGATATTTCTTAGATTGAGTTTTTGGAACAGTACTGATCGCAGTTTCGTCTTTTTTTTACATTGTAGAACCTTTTGGGCGTCAATTTATGTTTTTCTATTACATTTCCAACAATGTAAAAAAAATGTCGACTGCCACTCTGTTAAAACCCATCGCTCTTGCGACTGATGTGGATTCTGGGCGTCTATATGCTAGATCATGTTGTCGTTTTAAGAACCCCCATGAGCCCGTCTTCTCCTGTCATACCGGTTTCTCTATTAAATGGATTTTCTATGTGATTCCGTTGAGCCAACTGATAAGCCATAATACGAAGTTGCTTTCCTGTTAAATCAAAAAGTCGTGCTTCCATAGATTTCACATACTCCGCTAGCTCATTTTCTTGCCCCGGTATGAAAACAGTTTTAAATCGACTCAAATGTCTTTTTCCCACAGTCGTTATCAGAATCAGTGTTGGAACTAGCAGTTTCACGAGCTCTTTTTACTCGCCGTTCTAACGTCGACTTCGCAAAGTCGTATATAGCCGAGGCTCAAAGAAATCCCATTTTGTCAGTAAGAATAGCATCTCATATCTTCTTCTTTCCATTTGCCACGATCCGTTTTTCGTTTATAGTTGCGGACCATTACATCTGTAAATAAATAAATGAATATTTTTGATCCAGATTTAAGTAGAAATTACCACAAAATATATTATCTAACCTAACCAAACCAAATATGACGCACAAAATGTTCAAAATCAAAAATATTGCAAAGAATCTATTTTGATTAATTCAAAATAGATTCTTTACAAGATTTTTTTTCGAACGTCAATAATATTATTTTTTCACTACCACCACTTCGGAAGGTGTTTAGTTATGGAGAAGAACCAGCGCAAGAAACTCCATAATACACTTATTTTAAAACAAGGTATCAATTACAATGTCATCTTACTCTAAGAACATGTGGAGCTGCAGCTTTTCGGCCACCAGCTTTGGCCATACATTTTTACCCGTCAAATAATCACTTGTTTTATAGAATATTTTTTTGCACAGTGTTTGTTTAATGACCAGTTTAAATTTACTTTCTGTGAGATTCGTGATGTGGTTCTGTATTTTATTGTAGTAGCGAATGCCGTTGCCCATGACAGATTTTGCCACCATAAATATTTAGGTACTGCTAGTTTATTTTTGTCCTAAATGTTTATAGGCGGCAGTAGCCACTTACCATCAAGTGGACTGCATGCTCGTTTGCTACTTCAATCATATAAAAAATGTTGAAATATTTTAAGCTTACATTACTTACTGACCTTTAAATAAAACAAGTTTTTTATATTTTTGTCTATTTCCTTGGCTCACCCGTGTTTTGTGTCTTCTTTCTTGATGCATTCTGACATTTCTATATTTTTGATGATAGCTCGGATAAGATGCTGTTTATGATATAGTGTTGACGGTTGATCAACAGAGTGTGAGTGATATTATCTGATAGATCTCCGAAAACACTTTCAGTGCGTTTATCCAAGGTTTGTGATAACTGAGCACAGTCATTGGAAAAAATTTCATCATTTTTCTTCTGACAAGAGAATATATTGGATGACGCGTGGCCTATGAATTCATCTTCATTATGGCGATTCATTTCACTGGTGTCAATAATCGTTTTCACAGAAGAAACGGTTAAAATTGGAATTTTTTCCAAAGGAATGCTGTTTCCAGTAAATAAAGACTTCAAGGATAAATGGTTCATTATATGTTTATATGTACTTTTAAGTTGTATTGCATTTGGGTTATCATTATATCCCCATGTTTTCTAATTAAACTAAAAAAAAAGTTCTAAATGGTCTTGAGAGAGACGGTAAGTCGAAATGTTTATTTACATTCCGACTAAACTAAGTTTTTGTAGAGGATTTTTAAACTCTCCAAGCACACAATCAACCCTAAAAATCCTGTTTTACTGCTGGTTTCCAAAATAGGTTTTTTAATAATTTTTAATATTATTTGAGGTTGTTTGTGTTTCTTTTTTGTCAATCTTTTAACTTTTGTGAATATTTGGAGGTCCCTACTGTAAGCAATAGCTGCTGTGATAAAATGAAAAATACACTTACTATTTTTGGGAGAAATCACACTTGTCAATTCTCGGAGATTTAATCAATTAGGATATGATTGATTAAATCTCCGAGAATTGAAAATGTCGAAAACGTCGTTAAATAAATTGATAAACTATATTGTGGCATCGCTATGAGAAAAATATCTACATTTTAAAACTATTGCAGAGTGTCAGCGCTTTTGCAACAATTCGGCTTAACAACTGTGTCGCTAATTTCACTTTCATTATGTGGTTTTTAAAATGTATACGACGGTACGTCAATTTGTTCGCAAAATGTAGTTGTTGGTTGGTTTGTAATTTTATAAAGCGAATCAAAAATTTCCTAAATATCTTCAGAAGAGAATAACGGGGCTAACTTCGTAATTTGCTTCTTTAGTTCCTATTCTGTATCAGACTCATATTCAAGTTCTGACTTCAGAAGTGATATAAATTTTACTGGGTAAAGCATTTTTACCAAAATATAGAGAAAGAATAAACAATACCCCAATAAGATAAGTGTTGAACAAAGTTGAAAAATACGCAAAAAAAAATTGGTTCCGTTACGAAACAACAAAAAAAATTGTGTACTTATGTACAAGAAGGCCATAAATCATATCACACTGGACTTCCTCACAAAGTGATCCAGGTGGTAATTGTGCAATAAGGACTCTGGCCCTACAAACAAATATATCAGTGACTTCCTCACCCTGTTCTTTCTCAAACAGTAGACGATATATACGGTGC
>DWPV01003863.1:0-14510 GCA_018251915.1 Urbanus proteus proteus
GAAGATAAAATGTTGAAAGAAGAAGAAATAACTGACTGTCATAGTAATTGAAGTTCGAAAGATTTTAACATTGTTTAAAAAATAATAAATTTATAAAATACTTTAAATTGTGAAAATTGTTACTTAATAATGGTTTTATTAAGAACAACGACAATTTCACGTGTCACATAAGTTACAAAAATAGTTTGCATTTATTTAAAAAAATGAATTTTAAAACAACACAACTAAGTTCCACAATGATCCAACTTTGTCCTTTGCCGATCCGACAGTTTCAATAAGTATAATTGATTACATTCAATATTTGAATAAGCTGATTACAATAAACAATATGGATTTTGAAACCAAACGATTATTCGTTCTTTATATCCTGTTTACATACGTATATGGGTATACGGAAGTGATTGGAAAATGTGTATAAGGCATTTTCTTTCAAGGCTGTTACGTTTTCTTGTCGGAAAAATTGTCACATAAACATATAAGGGTATGCACTGCAATGGTTTACATACCTAGCCATGTAGTTCACTAACACTTTTATCAAACCGTAAATAAGATAGGAATACCTTTTGTTGTTGCGTTATTAATCATAACGACTATAAAGTTGTAAGTAGTGTCCGAACGAAGATCTAATTCTGGCCGAAGCCGATTGTTCGACTATCCCCACAACCTTCAGCCGAAACCGAAGGTTTGAAAACTCTAAGAAATTCAGTTTTAAAATGGCTAAAATGAATAATCGACTCGAAAAACTTTTGAATTAAACTTTTTTGTTAATTAACTTCTAAAGCTGATTAAAATATCTATGCAACTTGTCAGAAACCATAATATTATGAAATGAAGGAATTCTTGACACAACTGGCTGCTCAAGCCCACAACGGACCGCGCGTTTGCCTTTAGAACTGCAACATTTCCGTCACAATCTGCCGGATTCGTAGTAATTTGTTCAATTTCGGTGCTTGCTAGAAACCATCGGCTTCGGCCAAAACTCCAGCTAAATGTGGCCGAAGCCGAAGGCTTTGCCGAAGGTGCGATTTTTGGCCGAAGGTGACCGAAGCTGAAGCTGAAGGTCGGACACTATTTGTAGGATCAGTGTACCTACTGATACGACTGGGAAGGCACCATCTGCACACCAATTTCTAACGTGTATTTGGATAACGATAGAATGGCGTTAATGCGTACAGATTTTATACCTTTGTAGAGGCAACCCTCCTGTGATCGGTTTCAGGTATAATGTACTCAATATAATGTTTGCCTCAGATGTCCCTGGACGGCAGTGATCATCTACTATCAAATAGACTGCAACTTCATTTGCTACTTCAGCGTTATTGATTTCCATATATATAATAGGTTCATAAACACGCCCGATGGTAAGTGGATATGCCAACAAATGCATATAACATTGTAACAGATCGTCAATTGTAATATAATGATCCACATGACGGCTCAATGTGTTAACAAGGCTGATCAGAACATTTGACCCAGTTCAGTTTTCCTCGAGCAAATTGTTAAATAACATTTAATTAACTACATGCTTTCAAATGTAACATTGTTACGCGCTAGTCCAGTTTTAGGCATACATACATTGTGAAGAGGTAAAGCTACGTTCAAATTCACACGAATAGAAAACAACCGAGAAAGCGGATGGCCAATGAAATGTTAGTTGGAGAAAACTGTCTGTAACATCTGCCTCTTACGTTATTTACTGCGGTACTACTTAATGCGGTATTTTACATTAAAATATCGCATTGAATTAAGATTTTATTTCAATTTTTTTCAATGAAATCTACTTAATAAAAGTGGTAGAAACAGAAATGTTCAAACGAGGAGATATACCGTTAGGTAGGTACATCTATTTCTACCATTAAGCAAAGGAACCATAAATTTTTCGGCTTAAAGTTGTTGATGTCGGGTTAGTCAAATACGAGGCAATCGCAGTTTTTAGGAGCGACAATGTTACTATCATTTGTTACTTTAAGTTAAACAAAACATATCTTATTAAATAAACTTAGGTACATACTGCGATTTCAAAATAACCTTAATTTCCTTAGCTCATATTTTTCGTAGCACCTTACATATATTTGCATATAAGTTATGCGCGCAAGAAGTATGCATTCATTTGCATGTGTTTATTAAATTTGCTGTAAAAACTGTGAATCTACAACATACCACCCAAACCCACGATTCGGGATTCGCTGATTACGATTAGTAAACCCGAACCAGATGATTGCGAAATGTTCGTACTGCGCCAAACGCACCATGAATTATTCATTGAACAGAATGTATTATGAGCTACTAAATACGCTATTGACAAAGGATCGCTATCAGCCTATCGTCAAATTGTTGTGTCATTAACTTATTTATTGAATGTCGCGCGGGAGGTATAACGAATATGCCAGTATGACTCATGAATTTTCACTTAGATCCTACCATTATTATTTTTAAGACCCGGGGTGTAAATTAATAATATCAAATTTGAATTAACCATTAAACAAATTAATTTTTTTTTTTAAAGAACTGTAAAATTAATTATCCGTGGGCCATTTATTTAATAGACAAGGAAGAAAAACGTTCGCATTTGTAAAGAGTGAAATAGGATTCAAAATATGTTCGTAACGAAAAACGTTAAAACCGGTAACGCATCTGATCACCGAACCCAAGTAAACATCTTGAAATTTTGAGTCACTTTGGCCTTGCAATATCAGATCGATTGTATCGAAAGTACACTATAAAGATGGCCCAACCGTAACCGGATATCGGCAATTTAATTATGTGACGTCTAGGGTTGTGGTATTAATTAAACGAGAAATCGTTATTTAACTCAAAAAATCGATACATCGAAACAATGTAGCAAACCGATTTCCAACGCATGAAATACAACTATAGATTTTGTCTGTTATAATTACGTTTTAAATTTTATCGTAGATATCAACATATCTAGTTATTCTCGTCGACCACATTTTTAAGCGTAACGAAACAAAATAACCGTTTTCTCCCGAATGATTCACAGAGCAGAATAAAATAAAATAGACGATCAATTTTCTAAGGAATAGATCCTATTATCATGGATATTATTAACAATCGATTCTTCGAGACTTCGATTCGATTTCATAATCGATATTTTTCGAGAACTGCCAGCCCTAGTTACGCAGGCGGTACTGTCAAGCGGCAGTTGTAGAACATTTCACTTTCGGCTGCCGTCATGTCAAGGTCGTCCAATACAACCAACGAGACACAAGATATTGTTTTTCGCTTTTTGGAATAATCTGGAACATTTCTCTAGTTAAGATAGTTACTTTTACATAGACATGTAGTCTCCTTAAATGATTAAACATAATTATTTATACAATTATACAAATACGTACCGACTACGTTTATTTACCTTAAAATTTTAATCAAAATTTTTTAGTCAAAAGCGGTTACCATACCGGTCTAATGTGCAATGGGTCCCGGGTTCGATTCCCGGTCAGACAGATATTATATGATGAATTTAGATATCTGTTCTGGGTCTGTGTGATTGTGTATTGGTGTATATGTGTGTCTAAAACTACTGTGGGACTATGAGTTTAGAAAGCGTTAAAAACATTTTTTTAAATATATTCAATTTTTCTCCAGTACCATAGGTAAAACAACATGAAATGATGTCGTAATTTCTTCAATATTTATATGTTGTGAAAACATAAAGCATTTATTTAGCGCCCACGCGGTAAGTACCGTTCAAACAAAAGGAGTTGAATGGCAAAATAGCACCGGGTCGTAGGTTCGACGACTGACAAGAACTAATGATACATTAAATAAATTACGATACTTCATTTATTCCCCTTGTGAGTTTTATGGCTCATGAATATCTCATGTGACTCCCATGTTTTCAGAAGTTATGCCAGTTTAACTTTACATTTGAAACTTGTTTGGGAGAGATATAATGTTTAAACATAGTACTTGTATTTCCGAATTTTTGATTATTATGTATTGTTATTTCGTTATTTATTAACATCAAACGTACATAGATTTTTTACGTCATGAACTCCATCAGTACCCCTATTACGAGTTGATTACGTTTAGTGAAACGTTCCTCGTTTACGTTTGGGCCCATACATCTACATGAGCGCTCCCAACGGACTGTTTAGGTACTAAAATTATACTATGGGAAAACAGACGTAAAGGTAAACCGAGATCGTATCAAAAAAAGGTAGCGAACTCGTACGTAAGGGCTTCTTGTAAATTCATTTATTCTAGCGAGAAATTCTTATTGAAATTAATTCATTTTTATATTAAATGGCATAAACATAAAACTATGAATAATCTTTTACGGAAAAATATTTCCTTCTTTAATATATACAATTACCGTATAATTTTGAACCAAGGTCCTATATTATTGTGTACTGCCAAAATGTAATGGATACTCAGTACCCATTTGTACCGTAACAAAACAAGACGAATTACACCATAGAGCGATTGTCTATGGGTGTTTATCAGTGGTGTAAATAATCAATAATCATCTTAAAATGGGTATAAAATTGTTAATGCTACGCTAAGACTCAAGCCTTCTGACAACAAAGCAAGGTCGCCTCGCGTCCGGCTGTCTATCACCTCTAATTGTTCTAAGTTCCTGCCAATAATCTACCTACTGATCTCTTGAACTTTACGGATAGTATTTTTGACGATCTTGAAACTAATGTCTTAGATAAACTTGTAAAATCTGTAAAATGATAAGCGGAAATCAATAAAGAACCTTAATTACTTTTAAATGTCACCGAGTTTTATGTATCCTGTTTCCTGTCAGATGATACTAATTGTCTCTTAATAATTTAACTGTTATACAATTATTTTTTCCCGGTATAATACGTATTAATTAAAAGAAATTCCACTGGCGGATTCGGTCACTATTTTGAATGTTCACGCACAATATAATAAATCTTATGTAATTTAAAATTGCCTATATCCTTTATTTTATGACTTCATACATCTATCAGCCTTTTGCGGTTAACTACCACTGCTTGCCTATGTCCACAGACAATCTCTCTTTGCTAAACAACTCTACTGAATTTTTGTCAAAAGTCACCGCGCATAGCATGCGTATTAGTGAATTCAGCGAGTAATGATGTTACACAGAAAAACGATGCTGCTCATCTTCAGTATATTGTCCCGGAGTCGCCGCCAACGACATCCACAGAAAGAAAGGAAGTTGCACAATTCAAGATCGAAACCACACTGTATATCATGATAATTAAACCATGTAGATTAAAGTATAGCGTACAATATATCAACATGCACGATCCTATTAGAAGCAACTTAGTTATACACTTACAGATACACTATGATCACTTCCCACGCCGTCAGTTTTTTGCCATTAGATTTATTTCCGTGCTTCATTGAGCTCGTGAATAACCTGACAGTAGCTTTTTATCGCAAATCTGCGGTAACCTTAACTTGCGTGAAATGGAAATTTTATATTTAATAGACCTTGTATTATATTTATTAAATTATACGTAGAAATGTAACATAATAAGTGATGATAGCCTATTGGTTAAGACACTCGGCCACACAAACGGAAGATCCGAAGATCGAATTCCAGGCAGGCAATCTACTTTTTTTCTAAGTGCATAGTAAAATATGCAACTATACACACGGGCGAAAATGTAATTATATCTTTAAAACAAAACCAGAACTTTATATTTTTTCAATCTAAAAACGTAAAGTATATGCTATAAAATCCTTACGTGCCTGGGCCTGTCCTTATAATAAATAGAGACTCGAGCGAGAGAGCGGGAAATAAAAAGGGCTGCAACAAATCTAAATTTATAACTTACAAGTGCAATGTACTTTAACGAAATAAACCCCTGGCTATTTTAATTCAAAGTAACATTCACTAACAAGTCCGCAACGCAATTTTGCAAACTTTTCCACAATTGGCGCCAAAACAGTTGCAATGACACATGTCAAAGCGACCACCATATTGGAGGCAAATGCATTGGTTATTCAGCCTGTAGATAGTTACGATACTCCGGCGTACCGAGACGAATAACTTTACTGCGGACTGCATCGCAAATGAAACGAACCACATTTATTACAGGCACAACATTGACGCATTTTGAACTTTAGAGCCTTATGATAAAAGGCCTTTTGTCTTTTTGAGTTTAGTATGTTTAGGACACGCATTGGCGTTGCTTCAATGTTGGCCGTTCTAGATATGTCAAGGCCTATGTGCAAATAAACTTTCTTTCAATACCGTGTCATTATGTTAAAGAGCTCCGAAGGGATTAACCAACTTCAGGTACATGAACACAATTAATTAGATGGACTGATGTAGCATTGTTGAGTAAGTTAATTAAGTAATCCATAGTAATTAATGATTGTTAAGAAATATTTCACAATGTTGTATAATAATATTAACGCTTTCTACACATGAACTTACCATGAACACACAGACAAAGACGAATAAACTACAAAACCGAAAAAACAAATTTAAATTCGATATTCGATATACAGAGATTAGAGATACAATTTATAACCGAGAATCGAATCCAGAATGCTTGCTCGATAGACCGACATGTTGCTTGCTCTTACTGCCAGGTTGTAATTTTAAATTTTTTCCGTAATAAAATCGGAATTTGATCAAAATAAATGCTATGCAATTATTATATGATGTGATTTCTTTATTGTCAGAATTTCAAAATGAATGAGTTTATTTATGTAACATCTGTCTTTTACATAGGAACAAATGCACGGTATATCGAAGAAAATACAAAGTTACCAATAAAAGACTTGATATACTTCTGTTGAAAACATGATTTTAAAATAAATCTTTTTGTCTTTTATATCGCAACTAGCTTTTATCTATGACTTTGCCCACGTTAATGTGTATATTTGTGTACATTCGTATGTATAATAGTAAGGATTGTGTGCTTAAAGTATAATGCAAATGCAATTAATTAATATCAAGAAACCGCATTGAAAGAAAATGGTTAGGGTTTAGGTATAAAGGTTATTTTTTATCCCTCATAAATAATTTAATTATGTTTTTTTTACGGATAGAAAGATACTAAGTGTATGTCCTCCTATCTGTCTGTTAATGTAAAATTTGATAACGATCGGTAGAGTTCATACCCTATGAAGGCAATAAAACAAACCAATAAACTCACGTTCGCATTTATGTATATTATCTAGTTAGGATCATGCAAATTTTGAGTCTGGTGTATAAATTAAAAATCTTTCTTAAATTATTGTTTTATTTTTGTTTTTGCATTATCTAATCCTTAATGTAGATATTATACAACAGGTAGACTGGGAGAGAATGCTAATAGCATTAAGTCCGCTGCCTTTGTACCATTATTTAACGAAAGTTTAAAAAAAAACAATGCTGGATATTTTTCTATCTTCATGCTGCTTTAATATTGTTCTATCCTTTATTATTTCTTTCATACTCTTGGTACATCCAAGTATGTTCACACTAACCTCACATGCTATTGGTATTTCTTTATCTGGTTACATAAGATAATATAAATCATGGTGTACACAATAGGTAACAAGTTTTGTTTTGTTTAGCGCACGATGTACGATGTAGCTGCAATACATGGCTTCTTCTTGTTAAGAATGCGATGTTAGATACAAAGATATCCATGCTGGAAAGCGTAAGTGCTGTAACCCAAAAACATGCAACTCTACACAGGAACGAAAAATGTTTTATATCTTAGAAACTGGAGCTAGAACTAAATACAAACATCAGGAAAACGTAAGGAATACTATACTATACGTTTCTAGGCAAAAAATATAAAATTATGATTTTATTTCTATGATTTAAAAACAATTTTCGCTTTTGTGTAGAGTTGCATATTTTTGAATTACGTTACAGCAATTACGCTTTCCAGCGTGGATATAATAGAAATCTGTTTAGAAATATTTAGACTATATTTTTTCCATATGCTATACTGTTTTTTCTTTTCCACGACATGTCTTATTTATAATGATGATATTTATGTATAAAATATAAGTATTATTAATTATCATAATATATACTAATAGCACACAATTACATATTATTTTAATAAACTCTACACGAACATATGTCTATTTGAATGCGTTAAAATAAAATTAAAAAGTATTTTTATCCCGCCACAATGAATCAGCGGTTATGGCACTTTTGGACGTTGAGTGCTATTTATAAAATAAGAAAACGAAAGTTTAAATAATAAAGAAAAAACATTTGACACGAGGCATTGAATCCAGCGACCTTTATGCGAATATGCCTCTACAGAATGACCATTGTACGCGCGGTAATTCATGACTTCGACCGTTCCAACAAGCTCAATGTATGACTTGGCATCATAGACTTATTATACTTAGAGAAGAGAAGCCAGCCTAAAATATATGCATCGAAAAGAGAAAGCAAATGAAAGTACCTAATGTAATAAAATAATTAAACAAAGATAAGTACACCTATTACGAGTTTATTACGTTTAAACGTACCTCGATTACGTTTGGGTCCATACTTCTACATGCAGCGCTCCTAGCGGACCGTTTAGGTACTAAAATTTTCGTACTAAGTATAAAGTAAGTATAGATTTCTAGCATGGAGCTAAGCCTTCTTAATATAAGTTAAGCATCGATATCATATTAATTAGTTATAATAAAACTTCAACGATCAACTGGCCTTTTACTAAGAACCTGAGACGTTTCTACATGGTGACCCTGCCTTGTCGGTACAGTGCGCATCACGTTGCATGCGCACATGCGGACGTTCAAGTGTAGTGTATAACTAAGTGCCTTATTATAAGTTAGGATAATTGTCATTCTAGTTAGTATTAATACTCATCGTTTATTCAACACGCCTTTTAATAGACACTGAACCTGTGACGGAGTTTCTATGGAGTTTCTTGTTCCGCTCCTTCTCCATAACTAAACACCTTCCGAAGCGGTGGTAGACAAAAAATAATATAATTGACTTTCAAAAAGAATTCTTATAAAGAATCTACTTCGATTTTTATTTTATTTTGATATCTTTAGATGCACACGTACACTGCCCTGACAGGCCAACCTATGGTTCTCCTACTCTAAGTATAATAACTCTATGCTTGACATACTCGGAACGTGAAATAAAATAAAAGTATTCTGATTACAAAGATACATGATCAGATAGAGTCTACGAGTATCTCAAAGTATTGAACCTTATAAATCTGTTATATACCTTGACAACTTTGAAAATCGCCTTTAAATATTATCCTGTCTAGTAAATGAGTTACGATTAAATCAATTAGATTTAGTAGTCTAGATTTCGTGTCGCGGAACTAAGTTGTCATGAAATTTTTTACACTTTGATTGATAGATACCTATTATCTAGCAAACCACGTTCTAATTGTGTGCTTTCAAAAGTTTCATGGGATTGTAGATAAAAGAATTGAATTCCTGTACGCAAGAGTTTTATATACAATAGTATGTTAAAGTGCGATCTCTCGAAATAGAGATTTAAGTGTTATAAAAATACACGAGCAATTACTACGTTAACCATAAACGATCATAAAGTTAAAGGTGATAGGACCCTTTGGTTCGACTCCGGCGGCACCATCGCTACACCTATTTCCGCTGCTGTGTTCTGGTTTGAAGGGTGTGGTAAGGGAGACATGTGTACTTATTCGAGGCGTTCCAACTTAGTCCTCAGGGGTAGCAACGCATCTGTGGCTGACCCCAGATAGGACTGTGATCCTATCTGGGGTTGATAACAGATGTCCATGGGTGGCAGTGACCACTTACCGTCAGATGGGCTGCATGCTCGTTTGGTACTTGAATGATATTATAAAAATACCGCATCTGTAATTGATTTCAGATAAGATGCCTACATATTATGAAGTTGGTTGCAGATGAAGGTGACCACCATCAGGCGGACTGCATGCCCATTTTTTAATCTATTGTTATATAAAATTAACATGTTCTTTTTGCAATCGCGGCCCAAGATATAAATTATAACGAATAATTGTCAGAAATTACTTCTAAGTGCTGTGCTCATATTTGGAATTATTCAATTTACATTGAAACCGTTACAGTACGAGGAAATTAAACTTTACTTTAGGTACCATTTATCAACCAAACCAAAAAATACGTAATAATCTGTTTTATCTCCTTCTATTCTGTATTCCGTTATAAAACGATAACTTTTGAAAAGACATTTTATATAATACGCCATGTAGCTAAACCTCTTTGCTCAAGTATACATACAAAATAAAAAAAAAACTTTATAGGTATATAAAATTCTCTTTTATATGTGACACTGTCAGTTACTGACATCATTAAAATAAATCAACCTGTAATCACAACCCTCTAACCAAATCTGAATTCCCCAAGAAATCACCAAAAGTCGAATCAAACCACCACCTAAATGAACAGTAAAATGTCATAGAAGAGAGCATTTACCCTACGTTCCATATAAACTTGAACCATGTGATCATGAACCATATAAATGAACCTGTAGGTCCAAAAAGTATTAAACCCGTCGGAAAACGTCCAATAAAGCCTGCAAGTCCTAGCCTACAACCTACCAAGTTAGTCGGTAAAGTAAAGAAGCTTTTACGGAAAAAGACAAGAAAGCATACCTGCATCTGGGGCGCCCCGGAAATATTCTTGTGTGATATACTGGCGCTGATCGGAGCCATCGTCATCGGTACAGTGGTCCTCAGGTCGTTGTACCTGATGTATTGTATGCCTGAAGGTTCAAGACATGTACAGGTATTTATTTTTTCTTTTTTTTTATTATGGAAAAAAGAGCATGTCCATTTGATCTTAAGTGATTATTGCCGTCTATAGACAACTATGTTTATTCCCAGATAATTTACATTTTAATATGTTTTTCAAAGGAATTCTCATAATTTTAACAAATAAAGCAAAAAAGAATTTCAGAGCGTTACTGCCCAATTAAAACGCAATATTATATACGTTGAAATTTTGGAAGATGGTAGAACCAGATCAATTCGATCGAGCAGGTGAAACCAAAAATAGGTGCAGGTGAACTTACACCTATTTTTGGAGAGAAGCGACTTTTCCGTTTTGATGGAAAGATGTGGATACCACTTGACATAACTTCAGCGATTGAATTTAGATAAAACTTCAGTTATGTATGAACTTTGTTACAAATATATTGTGGGGTAGTGAAAAGTTACCATCGGAAGAACTGTACCCTTAGTACGAGTTTATTACCCTCTTTGATACAATCTCGGTTTACGTTTACGATTAATTATCCATAGTTAAATTTTAGTAACTAAATGGTCCGCTAGGAGCGCTGCATGTAGATGTATAGGCCCAAACGTAAACGAAAAACGTTTCAATAAATGTAATAAACTCGTAATAGAGATACTCGTTGACTTCTTCACTCTTACATTATAACTTAGGTTAACTTATTTCTTATAATATTTACTATGATCAAAGATTCGTAATAAAAGATATAGTAACTTTTCTTTTTCGATTTTTATCGCCGTTATTATTCTGTACTAAGTTTAATTAAATATAGACCTTGACTCCATCCGGTCCGTTCAATGTACCTCTGAAAGTTTAATCCTATGAATAGTAATATGCATAGAGTGCGTCATCTTAGTAGGAAACGTGGGCTGGTGAGCTATAGTTGTTCTGAACTAGCTCAGTTGTAAAATATTGCCCGAAGTTATTTCTAGTATTACCCAAATTATGATATTTACTAATATAACAACGTACTGTATAACATATTTACGATTGTCACTACAGAGAATAAAACAAAGTCGTTTTCCGCTGTCTATCCCTATCAAGATATTCAAGATTGATGTTTTTTTAAAAGTGATTCAAGAGAAAGGTTTATATGTAATTCACGCGTCCAAAACTGCGGGCAAAAGCTAGTAAATTATAAAATGAAGTTATTTTAAAACAAAACACAAAAATAGCTAAGTCACACTATTTGAACTTCAATTATGTGTTCATCCTATACTGTTTTGAATGTTCTGAGTTGCGCCTACTGTTGATGTGTTCATACTCGAGTAGCTCTATACTTAATTATTACTCTGTGGTTTAATCCTTCAAAGAGCTTCGACTAAACTTTCGATTACTTATTATATTGAGTCCTTGCTTAATTATTATTACCTATTTAATACAATCGTGATTTACTTTGTCATTGTTCTTTTATTTAACTTTGGCCTTAAAGTTGAATATAAGTAAACTTAATAAATGGTTGCATTCAAATCATTCATGATTTCCTTAAAATGTATTTAAGACAATATTAAAAAGATGCTTTCACTGTTTTTATTACAAAGGAAAGAAAAAATATATTCAACGTATTTATTAGAGAACAGAAAAATAAATCCCTTCTAGTTAAATTAATAGTTGGAACATAAAATTATTTATTTATTTGTTTCAGTATTAAATGTTTAAACATAATGGCGCCAGAAATGTTTGACCAATCGCCGAGCCTGTACCGAGTTAAGAGGACTAAGGGACCAAAAGCTCCGAAGATAAAGCCAAAAAAGACTAAAAAGTTGAGCAGACTAACTAACGTAGATGACAAACTATGTCGCATACTGCTGTACACCATTGGATTGTTTGTAGTTATGATCTTCCTCAGGATGTTGTACTTGGAATATGAGAGAGAAGAAAGCTGCGTGCGGAACATTGTATGTTTCTTTTTTCATATAATATTATAACGGTTTAAACTATTTTTCGTAATTGAAATGTCCTACGAATAAAATGCAATAACAGAGCCATTTCTCATTTTATACTTAACTAAATTTTATTTCCTGTCTAATAATTAATTTTCAAGACTTTTGGTTAGCCCTCCGTCAAATTAATATATGCCTACATGGCTATTTTTTTTTACGATGCACTGTACGACCATGGTCTAAAATCTTATGTATAACATATGACATTTTTCGCATAGTATAACATCGTGACTGATAATTTATACAAAAGATATGTAAGATCAATGAATTTGTGTAATCATATTAATATCTTTTGGCTTAAATCATTACATTGATATAGTTTTAACTCTCTTTCTTGGATTAAAATATATGTAGTATGACCATAAGGTGTATACTAATGCTTGGGAGGCGGCGATGAGATTATTCAGGTCTCTAGATCAGGATCCCTGTCGTTCTTGAAGTTGATTAGAAATGCATATTGCAGTGATCCCATAAGGTGACCCCTTTGGTAGGGTAAGGTTATATAAAGAACTATATTACAAATGTAATATAATCGATTTTAGATAAGCTCATATGCTGCTTGGTAATCATAACGATGGCCTATGACTCTATTGATCTCTGACTTTTATTGGAATGTGACAGAATGACTTACATATGGGGCGACCATCTTAGGAGTGGCAACGCATCATTTATTGGTTTCAAGTTAAATCTCTTTTCTATATGGAATTGGTTTCAGATATTCATGAGTCTTAGTGACCATTTAGTATCATGTGGAAGGCATGCTCGTTTGCATTAATCTTATAATTTTTTAATTCATAAAAATGAGACTTTCATATGGCTGTAGCCATTTTGGACATGGATTACCGTCAAAATATTCTTTTTTTTATTTCAGGTACATAGTATGTTATGTTCATGTGAGGAAGATTGCTGATAATAGATCTGTATGACTTGTTTATCGATGTAATCAACAAATAAATATATTTTACACACCTATAAAAATGAAATTACATGATAGCAATATGGTGAAGAAGATAAAAACTGTTTAAATAATATGCTTATTGGAAATTATGCCATAATAATGAAATAAATGATATCTCACTAATTAGAGACTTTTTATAAGAACCAATTTCCGTGTTTTTGTGCCAAAAATGTCACTAGCAGAATAGAAAACACGGTAAATTAATAATTACAGGTTTTTGTGTTGAAATTGCTTAGTTGCAAAAATATTTGTAATGCAACGTTAACAAGCAATAATTTAGATAGGATAGGAAATCTAGAAAGGAACCTGGTTATAACAACTGAAGTATTTTGCGAGTAAAAATTAATTAATAAAAAGGGTTGTTTGATTGAAAACCGGTTGGAACGATCCACTTGGAAAGTTCCTCGTTTGGCGTTTAGGCAATGCAGCACAGCTCGCACCAGATAAACCGTTGAATCAACGGTCCACGACGTTGACCTGAAGAAGACAGCGGGAAGGCGCTGGATTCAGAAGGAACTGTACTGGTTGGAGTGACACCAATAAGGGTACGTCTATGTCCAGCAGTGAATATAGGCATATCCAATAGCAGTAAAATAAGCAGTTCTTGCGTTTTGATGTTAGGTGGAAGGATGTGGATGCTAGGTGACTAACTTATCAAGCGACCATGCTAGTTTCGACTTTCGACCATGTGAGTGCTAAGAAGTAGCAATGCATCTGTGAACTATGTGTGAGCCCCTATTTGTAAGGGTTTTATGATAGAGGATCAACGGTGGCAGTAACTACTTATAATCGTAAATATGTGAAAACTCGTCTGCTATTTCAATATTAAGTATATATAAAGTTAACATATGAAACTAGATTTAATCTAAGGTAATAATAGAGACATTGGGCTCCAT
>DWPV01003864.1:0-14505 GCA_018251915.1 Urbanus proteus proteus
CGTGTATACTTTCATATACATTGAGTAAAAAAATATTATTTTGAAATCACAAACATACACTTCAATTTTATTTATTTGTATAGATTTACTCCCTATTGCATCACGTTATTACGTCAAGCCAATGTTCAAATCAATCCATTATTAACCTTTCACTATCCCACTACTGGGAAATGGTCTCCTATAAAATATTTTATTTTCTTATCCAGTCTTGTTTGACTACACTGACAAAGTGCGGATTGCTTTATTTCACGTATCTTTAAAATAGATCGGAAAACCCAGCTTTTCCCGATGTTTTCCTATATCGTTCAAGCAAGTGATCATTTAAAATTCATAGGCGAATAAGCGGACTTCCAAACACTGAGGGATTTTTCTACCTATGTCGGTTTTATCAGTTTTATCCAGAAACGCAAAATAATAATACCTACAATAATCTTACAACTGTTATAAATGCGTCGGCAATCATTACGGTATTTTAAAAATTATCAGATACTAGCTTTTGTCAGCAGCTTCTCACGCGTTAAATTACATACAAATCTTCTTTTTGAATCACTATTAAAAAGAATCTATTAAAAAGAACACTATTAAATCACTCTATTAAAAAACCGCATCAAAATCTGTTACGTGGTTACTAACCATACATAGGGACAGACAGCGGACAGCGACTTTGTTTTATACTATGTAGTGATGCTACACTATGCTTCGTTACTGCGTAGTACATAGACGAAAGTTTAAAATCGCTTTGCTGAAAAGTTACGAATATTGACATACGAGTACAACTTTATGCGTGGCAGCCATCGATATGTTTATTTTCGCAGACTTCAAATATTAGAGCTTGAATTATTTTATTTTACATAACGTTGCATTTTAAAATGACGAGTTTTTTACTGTTTTCCTGAAATTCCCACGGGAAATATCAGAGCCAAAGAGATGCGTGACCGGGCTTAGCTAGTAATCATTTTAAAAGGTATTTAGTAAGGTTAGATGAGTATATAATAGAGGAGTCGGAGTAAAAGCGTATCATTGATGTAATGGGCTAATTTAACCATCTCTTCGTCGTCGTCAATCCATTAGTGTCCCACTGTTGGGCACGGATCGCCTCTTATAGTGAGAGGGATTAAGACCTTAGTCCACCGCGCTGACCATGTGCGAATTGGTAGACTGCACACACCTTGAATGACCTTTTAGGAACTCCTCTCGAAGCTTTCCTCCACCGTTAAAGCAAGTGATAATAAATCTTTACTACGCGCACAAATCAGATGACATACGGACCTCGGACCCCCAAATTGAGAGACCAAGTTTCAAACATTAGGCTATCACTGCAACATCATACTCAAACATTTTTAAGGTTTGATATTAGCCAAAGTATCATGTAGACTAAGAAAAGAAGACGAATAAAATAAAGAAATATGTACAACAATGATGAAATAAATTAGCTAAAGCTACATTAACGTGGACAGAAAAAATAATTCAACATTTGTCAGCGTAAATTCTGGTACGTCAACTAGGAGTATATTCTACACATTGTTAACTCTCTGTAGTAAACAAAAGTTAGCAGGCGAAGGAAAGTTGGTAACTAACATAATTAACTGAAGCACAATATCTTTGTAATACGATATTCCCTAGTACCGAGCCGTTATGCGCTGTCTTTTATATAGAAAACATGTAAAGACGCTTAATTATGAAGAGATTTTCATAAAACTTGCTTACGAACAAAGGTTATTGTGATTTAGTTTGAACATAGTTGGACAGTCAATTTGTAAGACATACAAATTAATAGATTAAAAAATACAAATATTTGAATAGTTTTTTTGTTCCCTTTCACGTCTAAATTTTTAAAGCTAATTATAAGTGTATGTAGAAATAAATAGAGAAAATATTTTCGTTTAAATGTAAATTACAAATTGGAAAACAAAGTACCCACCTACCATTTTTTTTGTTGACGAGGGGAAACCCTCAAAAGGTACCCGACGCCTCGGGAGCGACGCCGGGTTAGGTGCGATTTAAGTACCTACCTACCTACGTTAGTAAGAAAGAGAATTAGATTTAAATGTTAAAATTTATAGACTCCCTTAAGCGAGTAACCTTAAATAAACATGACTTCAATTTAGGCCTTCATTACCATAAAACATAGTACAAATTACAGATCCCTTAGAAACATTATGAAATTATTCAGAGTATACTAATTGGCGAATCATTCGCTCACTTGACTCTGTTTCTATCCAGAAATGAGAAAACATGGCTAAATTATTATAATGCTGGTGAAAACAGAAGTTCACGTAATTGGAATACTTAAATTACCTACTCATTATATTCGTCCATGTTAAAACAAACTTCCATGGTAAAACGAATTATATTAAACTAGCTTTTGCCCGCGGCTTCGCACGCCTTAAATACATATAAACCTTCCTCTTGAATCAATTTATCTACTAAAAAAAACCGCTTCAAAATCCGATGCGTAGTTTTCGCAGTTTTTATTCGTTTTATTTTTTTAAGTTGACGACTTAGAATGGCATTTTCAAAGCATGGTTGGTGTATGTTTAGAAATTTAAATGCTCGAACCATTTTTTCAATTTTTTCCAAATTAAATTTCTATACGACGATTTCGCAGACCGTCGAAACTTAATAAGACCAAAACACTGATGTGAATCCACTCGTATTAAATAGCGAAGCCGAATAAATGCGGACAGACTACATAGCTTTTAAAGGAAGGGTTGGAATAGTCATGTACAGACAGTCTGGACAACTATACGTACTAAATACATACTAGATTAGTTATGTAGGATTCATTAGCCTTAAATTAAGTGAGACTTAGCAAAACAATATGCAAAAGTTAATGTGAAAAAAATGCCGTAACAAAACAATACTGTAATAGAACAAGTAAATGACTGAATAAAGGCATGTGGTTTGAGAATTTCCATACTTAAATGATAAATTATATGATATTCATCGGAAGGTTAATGAAATTTACAAACTGGTAATATAAAGGAATAAGGTATCTATATATCGGGACGATATACGGATTCGCGGATTTATTATAATGAAAACGAGTATTGTCTCGTATGTCTCACTACACACTTTCCCAAGTTTAACCAAACGATTTTGTTAGACCATAAACAAGATCTAAAGTATTTCTCTGGTAGCTACATATTTCCTAATGTACATTTGATAATTAATTGTTGCTTGTTTTAAAAGCAAAGGAAAACAATGTATGTAAGGCGTGTAACTTGAGCTTTGAACAATAAATAATGGACAGATGTTGTTACACTCCGTTAGTCTGACTCATCGATACTAGTTTGAAACTAGCTGATCCCTGCGGTTTCACCCGCAATAAAGAAGCTAAAAGGCATACATATTTAAACATAAGAGATACCCAAATATCCCGCGACGGTGTCCACATGCGCAAGGAGTGCTCGCTTATGCCGTTTTTTTAATTAAAGTAGCCTATGTTCGCTTAAGACCTTCAGTTATCTTCCAGTAAAAGTCCTGTCGAAAACGGTCCAGCCGTTTAGAAGATTACCTCAAAGAAACAGACATTTTTTTCTAATTGCCTTTTAGTTACACGTGTATACTTTTATATAGATGAGCAAAATGTAGTTATTTTGTCATGACAAACAGACACCACAAGTTTATTTATTTGTATAGATAGATGTATAAATTACAGACGTTAGAGACATGACCTTTAGCGAAAGACAAACTTAAACAAGAAATAAGCAAGCCTAGGGCTATTTCTATTATCTTAAAGAGACACGAGACATAGACAATAATAGGTAAACGTTACCCATTATTTTTTTCTGTTTATGTAAACCTAGAAAGTAAAAGTATTTGTTATTTATTAGGTTGCCATTTAGATTATTATTTATCAAAATATTGGATTGTTGACATTCAAACAAGAGATTTGAAATATTTTTTTAAAACTAGGGAGGCTTGAGACATTGCCCTAATCTGTACCTACTGGTGAAACGAGTTGCCGTAGCTGGCCAATCCATGTCATATATGGCCTCAGACAAGGTGCTCTCATGAATATTAGTCACTAGCGGTCACCCATCCAACTCTTGACCATGCTCGATGTTTCTTAACTTTGTTGATATTAAATCGCTATTGTTTTTTTTTCAGAACTTAAAGTAGTCTATGTTACGCCTTAGACCTTCAGATATCTTCCAGTGAAAGTCCCGTCAAAATCGGTCCAATCGTTTAGAAAATTACCTCAACCAAACAGACACAGACAATTTTTTTATAATTGCATTTTCTTTATAGGTATCGTGTATACTTTCATATGCATTGAGTAAAAAGTTGTTATTTTGTTATCACAAACAGACACTTCAATTTTATTTATTTGTATAGATAGCCAGTGGATTTTCTACACTGAAACAATCGAAGATGTCTACCTATCGTGCCGATAGTAACATGCAACTATACTCAGATCCCATGTGCAACAAACGTTCGGGAGCGACAGCGCATGACGTTGCGTGCCTCGCACACTGCACTCGTAAATTGCAGGAAAACAAGTGAGATTAAACTATAATACTGGTTTTTATAAGATCGAAGCAGAGAGCATGCTGTCCATTTGATAAGTGGTCATTGCCGCATTTGAAAGCAACTACTAGAGAATTGGGGTGTTATTACTTGCCAGGACCTCAGTTAAATGAAGTAGGAAGATTTATCATTCCTAACAAAAAATGAAGCCATTTTTAAAATGGTCGGGTTATAAGTGGTTATGTGAGCGTCAATAAACTAAAGGACATGAAACTACGCTAGTTTTGTGTGTGTGCGTATAAATACACGAAAGTAGCGTAGATTTTTTGGCTTCACTCAAATACAAGGCGGTGAGTAATCTACCTATTTTATTTATCTGAGGCCAGGACTAAGTCGATCGCTTCATTCTTCTACAATTAAAAAGTGCTTTACGCTAGAAGTGTGTGTGTGATTAATATTGAAAAGTATCGGAAATATACTGCATTGTAGAATAAAAGTACTTCAGGTTTACAATTGTTAGATTCATGGCGCGCTTTTTGGAAAAATGGAACTAAAATGGCGATCAATTAGGATTACCATTGCGATCGAGCTATTTGGGTGCAATTTTAAAGCTTATCGAAATATTTATTTCTTTACGAAAAATATAAATGCTCCCATCGTCTACTTTAGGGTATTGGTAGAAATAAAATTCGTTAGTTTTGGCAGGCAATTCGATATTTTTTTAATTCATTTAAACCTCCGAGCTATTAATCCTATTTTTTAATTAAACCCACACTAGAATACATTTAGTTAGTCACAGTTGGCTGTGGACAGCAACACCAAAAAAATTTCTTAGAAGAATGAATTTTTTCCGTCCGGTTTTACCTGACATAAGCTAAGTACGGATCTACAGTAGCTACGGATGGTGTGCATGCCATTTTAGCTTTGTCCACATAGAACAGGTCGCCGACAACTAACAAGTTTCACATTTCTGCTACATATTTAGACGTAAACAGATCAAAGTAACGTTGAAACTTTCAAGCGACTTTGACAGAGGTATTTATGCAGCACTTATCTGAAATTCAAATTAGATTTCATAATGAATGAATAAAGCCGGCACGATATGCTTGCTTTGTTTTAATTTCATTATCATTACTTAAAATCATTCTTAGAAAGGGTCGTACCCTTTGTACTTTGAAGACCTTATTGACATAATTCTTGATTCTAAAATAATGAATTAAAGCGTAAATTAGTACTTTGTACACTCATAGAATTCTGACGATTTAAAAACGCGTCCAGACTATATGTAAATCTAAATATAAGGCCAATATCATCAATAAAAAATGTCGCCCCGGGTTCGAACCAAGAACCCTTGTCAGGTCAGTATGACCACCACAGCGCCACGCGTTGTGGCAATTTATTATAGCTATTTAAACGAATATAATCACTTCCAATATTCATTTACAACCCGTACATAACCATAATGTGTAACATAAACGACACGGGTAGGGGAGATTTATGTTCACAAAATTTCAAATTACATTTCTGAGATTGACTTCATCTCGAATCAACCCTCAGGCGACTACACTTCCCTCTCAATATTTGAAATAGGGCACTTTTCAATGCATACAATTTTATTAGGGGTGCGAATCAATAGCCGGTTTCCTTCTTTTAATATTGCTGCAATATTTACCCTAAAGTTTAAATTGTCTGATTTAATTGAACAGCGCGTGATATTACGCTTTACGCATACATACCTTGATCAATCCGATTTAGCACACTACTGAAGAACGCACAAATGTTTCCAAATTCGAATAATTACACACACAAATCCAATATGAACGGGGCATTCACTTATCGTGTCACTTCGAAGTTATATGCGAGAGCGGACGAACGTCCAACGTGAACGGCGTCAGCGGGGCGACTGCACTCTCGACGCACGCCCCTCGCCGGCCACGCTAGTCGCCGAGAGATCAGCTGGGTCCTTACTAGTGTTGCCAGCTCAGAAATTATATAAATCGGGACAGAAAACAAATCGGGACTAACAATTGTAAATTGGGTCAAACAGAAAAACCAAGGTTTTTTAATAAATGGTAAATTTATGGCATTTCGCAACAATTTCCCTTGTTAGGTAGTACGATTTTTTACAAAGGGTTTGATTAATAATCTGTTTAAATTTACTTTCTGTAAGAATCGTGATATGGTGTAGTATTTTATCGTTTCTATAAATGTTTATTACATTTACATTTATGGTACCCATAAATCGGGACACTTATGACCCCATCAATTGTAAATCAGGAGGGGACTCCATAGGCCATACCCCTGAAAATCGGGACGTCCCGCGTAATTCGGGACACCTAGCAACTCTAGTCCTTACCGAGCCATCTCATTACATTACTAAAATAAAATTAAATGCCTAAATACAAGGAAAGTTCCAGCGCTGCGAGTATCTAGTATGTTCAGCAATTATCCGTTCCGGGAAAACAATTAAGCGCTTCGAGACATCTCGACATTCTCGAGACATACAAAATACGTACGTATAACGTGCTCGTTATAAAGATTTACATCCACAAAGTAACATAAGAACGAAAGAATAATGGGGCAAACAAATTGAAATAATGGGCCCGTCCCCCACCAGTCATGTGCCGGGAGCATTATTTAACAAATGACAATAGAACTGTTTTTTTTTCTGTAATGAGTTCATTCTTTATACGAATGGGCTTTGGACGGATTTCGGTGGTTCGCTTTGAAGATGGTAGAACAAGGGATTTGACTGCGGCGGCACGATAGGCACATCTATTTCTACCGTATATCAGTAGTGTTAATCAGACCGACCGAAGGTTCGATTTCGGCCAGTTTCGATCTAAAATCAAGTTTCGGCTTTAGTATCAGTTTCGTCCAGAAATGGCTGAACCTTTTGAAACTGTGTTCTGGTTTGAAGGGTGTGTTTTTAAGGAAGACATACTTAGACGAGGCGTTCCGACCTTCCATCTTAGTGGCCAACATCAGGGAAGGGTTTATTACAGCTGACCGTTCGGCAGTGGTCACTTACTATCATGTGGACCACATGTTCGTTTGCTACTTCCATATTATAAATAAAAAATAGGTGTTTCATCGTCACGAAGTTATGCATACTATATTTTATACGTTCTTGGGATCCATCAATCACTGACTCACGGACGAACCTAACTCGAACCTCATATAAAAAATGTACGGGATGTCATTACGGATTTTCTTTTATTTCAGTGCGCCCCTGGTTTTCGGGTCGAATCGAAGTTAGAAATAGATTAGGCGGGTCTGAAATCGGTTAATGTTTTACGTGTAACATTTATATTTGTATACCACTCATAAAGAGATATCAAAAAGTGTACGTATATTTATGTGAACCTTATAGGTACTGCAATACCGTTTGTTCACCGTATAACTTGGTATATCAAAGTATTGTTTGTATGATTAATAAAAATGATTTCATGCGATCAATTTCACTTTAGTCAGACATAACTATTACGTTTACTTAACTCCCAACAGCGAGCAAAGTCGCGAGCGGAAGCTAGTTGATTATATTAAATTAATGACCTTCCAACAATTAATAACGTTGAGATAGTTAATATAGATAAATCAGCGATTATGGACAAGTTTCGTTTAATTCTATAGAATTATTATACTTAGAGAAGAAGAGCCATAGGCAGGCCTCTCAGTGCGTGTCCAAGAAATTATAAAAGAGGGAAGATGACAAACTTATACTTATCTTTGTCTAATTACTTTATTAGATTACGTAGTCTCATTTGCTTTCTCTTTCTTTCGGTGGACACATTTTAGGCTGACTTCCCTTCTCTAACCATAAAAACTCTATGTTCAATTCACGACCAAATAAATGAAACCCGTAATTTACCGATATCATCGCTAAAAATGTCAGGAAAAGTAAAAATATTGCCGTCAGAAAGTGTTCTAAACGTTGATTTATGAGACATCGGCATCTCCACAAGAAATCTTGCGAAGGAAGCGAGTTGGACGATGGTCACGCAACACGCATTGACACTGTACGTGCAATTACCCGGACATCTGTTGTTTGATGAATATCTTTACTGCCAAATGCACTGTAAACAGAATACAGGATACAAGCTGACAATTAATGTAATGCCCTTTTCTTGTGCTGCTGCAACACCCATTTTTGTAATAAGTAATCAGAAAACTGCAGTGTTTGACATTATTTGAAAGACGTGGCACGATGATGAAGCAGATACTTTTAAACATAGCCACACAACTACAGACCCTCAATGTAATTTAAATATAGATAAAAATATATAACTATTGTCTTAGTTAGATATATATCGAACATTACCAAAGTTTCATCTCGAACGAAGGAACCGATCATTACCTGTAAAAGAAAATAAATTGTATTACACAAAAATATACATAAGTTTTAAGTAGCAATCAAGAGTAACTGTATTAACTATACAATAAACTTCGGTAAAAATATTATGTATCATGAATAAATCATTGGGAACAGTTATAAGTCGGTCAATATGTAATTGAAGTACATCGCAATGAGATTCTAAACTACAATATATTGGTGTCATAGAACAATTGATTACAAATTCAAATCCAATTCAATTGAAGTTGAATTTGTAATCATTACTTTAATTGTCCCAAAATAAGAAGATTTATAACTGAACTATTAGATTTATACTGACTGACACAGTGTAGATATTACTAAAGCAGATAATAATAAATATAAGTACTTTTGCGACAATAGTATACATAAATATAAGAGACTAGATACAGTAATACGAACATCCTCTCCAACTGTCGAACCCCGCAGTCTAACCTTCATAAAGGCTTACGAGGCTGGTACGCAAAATATGGGCGTAATATACTCAATGCTCCGTGATTACAGAAAGTTACTGTAAAGTGTAAACGGTGACAACGGAGAAATTATGACGCGGAGCAGTCGAGACGGGGCTTTTCATTATCAACTTGGAAATTTAGGTCAGACAAGCAAAAGCAAACAAGATCCGGCTCGCGACTCTTGATGAAATTTTTACGTGCATTTAATTATTCTGGACTGTTTTTATAATTTAGAAGCAAACGATCATGCAGATGATCCATCTGATGGAAACTGGCAACTGTCGCTTATGGACATTTGTATTCGACCAAACATTAGGTTAGGTTCTCCACAGATGCGCTGCTAATCCAGAGGACTAAATTGGAATGCCTCTGATAAGTATATCTCTTCAAACTGGAACACAGCGCTTACCACTTCTGTGTCTGCAGGATAAACATGCCTCCTGAGTCGAGCCTCAAAGGATTCTACCACTTTAAGTACCTTAACTTAAACAATCGTGGTGGAAGGCTTCACCTAAGCTTTGTTAGACAAACAATAGCCAACTATTACTTTGAAGCTTTATTAGAAGGGCGCAACAGGTCGTAAATGTTGCGGTCTCTGCTGATATTACATCTCTTTGTTTTCTTAATGCGTAATCTAATAGTGTTCGGTTTGTCTCATTTCACGAAGGCGTATCATTCCGCCTTTTAGTGCCAACGCTTAAGGATTCGAATGCATTGGCTGTGACGGCATCGTAAAACGAAACTGGCGGTGTTAAGAACAGTGTTGTCAACTCCAAAAACACCAAGTCGCTAGACTTGACATACAGAGGCGCTAGAAAGTCGCCAAACTGAATTTTCCATCAGCCGAATATACAATTTGAAGTCGAAAAGGTCACCTAGGCTAATTAGGATTTTATGCCAAAGTTCCAAACTACTCCAAAAGTATCTGACTCTTGTTTAGCGAGAAATTTTTGTGATAAGCCCGTTTAATTTCTAGCGACAATGTCGCTAAATTGACACCACTGGCTAAGAGTCACCAGACTGCAGTTTTATCGCGCTTAAGGCGATTAGCTTCGTTTGTCGCTCGACGTGTTAACTCAGACGGTTCTTTGTCGATACGATCGCAGTTCACACGTGAAATTACACGCACTGTCTTAAGGGCTGTTCAACGTATTCATGGCACGTGTCCCTTAATTGGTCCTGCTCCCTTCCAAAGGTTCACTCTATGCACGTATTATATCATGGTGTTTGAAAAATCCTTTGTATTCGTAGGCAGGTACAATTGTCACGCCTAAATTGTCGTTTGTACTGTTAGTTTGTACTGTTAGGTATTCATGTCAGTTTTAGTTTAATTCGTAGGATTATTAGTAATTTAAAATATATAGCCTGATTATCTCTAATTTTGTGACGATACGATCATTGTATCTTGTCAACTGAGAATCATAGAAACAGTAGACATTATAGGGTTTTGATTTGACTTGGTAATGGGTATAAAAACATTCATACAAGATATCGATGTACTAATAAATGATAAAACATTAACGTTGCAGTGCATAATTAATGCTGGTTCGTAATTTATTGTCGGTATTACGTAATTTTAATACCGTATTTTACTTTTACTTTCAATCAGATTCGATACGATATGTCACGTGTCGCAAAAAGTTTAATGTTCTTTAATTTCACCAATAACACGTTAATTGCTCGTCATATTGTATACAGACACTGTCTTATCCTATCTTACTTACATCACTATTAGCTCACTTATTAAATTTGACTGACTGCCAACTGAAGCGAAACGGAATATAATAAAAAATATATAAAGCAATGAAACGTATAGCGATAAATTGTAACGACACTTTCTTTATACAAACCTTCATACGTATTAAGTATAAAATTGTGAGCAACAAATGCATTGATTAGAACCGACATATCCGTAATTATTATTTTCAGTAAAATCATCTGCACTTTCCACTTCGTTCTGATCTAGGCACTCTAAGCAGTTGGCGTTTACACACAGTAGGTAAATTAAATCACTAAAGATATTTTGTGTACGATTTGGCCATATTTTAGTTAAGAATCACATTTTTTAACATTTTTGTCGCAACTTTGCTCTGTTTTGAACAGAAAAGAATTGCATGATATTTGCCGAGACCTTGCTCTTCCAAAGTGAGATTAGACTCGACCCCCTCCCCCCTAAAATAGCTCACGTAATTTATGGATGCCCTCAAACAAAGTATCTACCAGGTCTATAACAAAGACAACATAAGTATCTTCAGAGAACTAGATTCATGGCATCATGACGGCATAATATAACTGTGCCAGTCGAGACAATGGAGATTAGCATCCATCGTACTCCCATCGACCTAATTGAGCGTTAGCTGTAAAATTGCCTGTTATTTGCAGTGTTATGATCCGTGGCGTACCGCAAGGAGTGTTGACTGCTCTATCTTTAAGATTAAGATCTAATTTTATATCGATTAGTAGTTAGTCTTTTAAGCTGTCAAATTGTGTACAGTTATTGGCATCATTCTTTTACAGTGTATCAGTTCAACTAAAATTACGATTGTCTTAGGTACGCATAATGTTTAGGAGGTCGACTAAGTTTGAAACCAATCCGAAAGTGATTTTTGTTCCATTTGTAAAATCAAATTTACAAAGTTTAGCCGTCGAATTGTTTATATTTTGCAGAGCACGTCCGAGATAGATTCGAAGTAGAAAATTTTTCAAACTTTGAATGAGACTAAACATTTTTTTGCATACAGAATAAGCTGTAAAATTGGGGCCTGCAAAATTTTATTCTCATTCTCATTTATCACCTAATTAGCTTTGCCATTTACTTTTAAGTATTAGCAACGCATTGATTGTGATAAATATCAGTTTTTGGTACATTTGTCGTCCATAAGTTGCAGACTATTAACATATTTGATTGCTTAGTTATAAGATGACCAACAGATAAGACTTGATATTAGATTGCCATTTCTAAGTGGCATTCAAACTATAGTGTTAGAATTCAATTAATCTAAAGCACGAGTGTATCAAGAAAGTTTCCTATTTAAGTATGTGGATACTGTGGATATGTGGATAAAACATCCGTTAACGATATAATTTACTTTATCTCAGATGATAGATAAGGTGAATATCTAAAGAATTTAACCTACAATCTATTTCTAGTTCACGATAAACCTGGATTGGTGTCTCTGTGGTGAAAGCTGAAATCCTAGCAATATTTAAATACGTAAATGTTTAACACCTAAGAAGTTAAAAGAATGATAGCCATTTATTAAACAGATTAAGTATTTTAAGAAAGTGATTATTAGTTGCGTAAGTAATGGGTTATTAAATAAAGAATGTATAATATAAAATAGGGATAATAAATAGGTGGTGATAACCGTGACACTTGATAAAGTAACTATCATTATTAATCTAGATAAGTGGGTTAGTGTGCGTGAGGCTGGCGCTATTAAGTTCAGAACTTGTCAATAACAATAATCCATATCATTTTATTTTCATTGATTCTTTCATTAATCAAGATCTTTATTTTATTTTATTAATTAATAAAAACATTTTGAACATCGAAAATTAACACCATTAAAAGAACTAACTCACTAATACTTTATAGGAATTCATTCATTGATTTCATTCATTACAAATTAACACAATAGAAGAAAGAAACTTGATTTCAATTCATACCTACTAGTTAAAAATTACAAGTAGGATATTGAATACAAACAAACAATATCTTGTAAACAATATACACGAAAGCAAATACTTATAAATAAAAAGTAAGTTATCTGTTGGTTTAGAATAACGTAGTTATCTATACCATTATTTACATTACAAAATTGGGATCGAGGTATTGTTAGGAAAGTTTCGCCGGGGGCTAAATCAATACCACTGTTCAGACCTCCCCTTTGCCCAGTTAAAATAAACGGAGATTTTCGTAAACATTTCTCGTTCATTTTAACAGATAAGATACATTTATGATGCTACCAGATATTTTAAGAATGTATCTTTTTATTTAAATGTTATCCATAATTATGATGGCTTGAACAGTAATGGAATTAGAAAAAATAAATAATTATACATAGGTCAAAATCTAATATGAGACCGAGTAAAGGTGTGTTGTTGTCATTGAAAACTATACTAGTACTGTCATTCGTATATACTTACTATGTCTTACTTTCAAACCAAAACATAGAAGCGTTAATGAGGACAAAATAATATAATCAAATTGAATTAAATTACTGTTTTGATAGTTGGAAATGTTTTTATGATTCCCCAAAGCCGTGGATGGTTGTGGTTTTAGGGGTTCGTACACAAACACAGCTGAATCAAAGCCGTAGGTACATCAGTCATCGAGTTTGCTTCAGTCGGGAACCCAACTCTTCTGTTTAGCAGCCATCAATGCCAATGCCAACGCTACTAAGTCGAGAATTTATATAGTAGTTTATTTATAAAGAAACGTATGTAATGTTAGTTAATTAAAACAATATTTGAGTATCTAAAACATACTTAAAACCAACTCATAGACGAAAAGCTGACTGACATTTGAAGTAGGTACTTGACAAGTGCTCAAAGGTAAGATTACTTCAGTTTAAAACTGAAATTAATCTTACTTTTTAGGTACTTGCTCCAAAATGTTCGCGAGTTCTTGGGATATTACTATTACTTAGAAACCGGAAAGCGTGCCTAAGAAACTGAGTGAGGTATTAACGAAGATTTAAGTATGGCACTTAAGAAACCGTTTAACTTACCTATAGTTCATATTTTTTACCTCCATTATTTTCATATTTTTCAGTTTTAAAGAATGGAGTAACCATCAGTAAGCAACCATGGAAATGATTAGAATCCTATCTGAGATCAGCCACAGACTGGTGCCTCTAAGAACTAAGTTAGCTCTACCTTACCACACGTTTCAAACCAGAACACAGCAGCACTTAGCACTCTTGTTATACGATATAAATACTTATAATCATAGAAGAAAGATACACTTTCTTTCATTATTATAATAGTGATGCCTCCTGATGAAAACCTCAACGATTTAAAAGCTATTCTTTTCTACCTTTACCTTATTGAGAATCGTGATGATCAGCCGATCCAATTTTAGAGTTACTTTAAAAATACATCGAAGTAACTTCTTGGAGAGGTGAAGAAATATAATTTATTGTATATTTTTTAAGAAAAGATACGTTATGAGTTCGTTGCACCACACTACAAAGTACAAAT
>DWPV01003865.1:0-14504 GCA_018251915.1 Urbanus proteus proteus
ATATAATTTTAAAATCACAAACAGGCACCTTAATTTTATTTATTTGTATAGATGGGTACTATTTACAGACAGTAGAAACAAGACGATGAAAGTCAATAGTGTTCAATTTACTTTGTGATTGTATTTATAATAATGCTAGCTAGCATTTATATTAATTTGTAGTAAAGAAGCATTCAACTGTTTAGTAAAATAATTACCGTAAGTATAAGCGGCATAAGCTTACCAAGAGCTTATCACAAAATAGCTTCATATAAGCTGCTGCAAAAGCTTAACACTAAAACTGCAGTACGTACCTCAATATATTCTTAGTTTTGTCCATAAATCTAAACTATAATAAACCGAGCGAAGTTGCTGACCATTTATAATATTCCGTGCAAAGTTTTGAAAACTTCCCGTGTAAAAGCAACGCTTTATGCGCAAATGTTTAAAATTTGACCCACTCCGCCCGCCTATTTGCATCTTGATTAAAATATACCTAAACATGAATTTAACATGAGTCACCTTAATTATGTGGGCGAGCGGATTAAAGAAAACATTGGTAAGTTTCTAATTGTATAATTCTAATAATTCGTCATTGTGACCTCATTGAAGAACAAAAATAGACAGTAAAGAAATCATAGTAAATTGTCTTATATAAAGCATTGCTTGGTTGGATCAGAAGATTTATATGACCTTTACAGGAAGCCTCCTAGTAATCGTAATATAGGGCTATTAGATTATAGCCTTAAATTATGATTTCCTGTATTGAGAGTACCATGGACAATCGGTATACACAAGAAAAATACACAAACAACACACAAGCCTGGATCCAAATAATAATATGTCCATATATGCGACCAGTATGTTGATCCCTCCACTGCCAGTCATCAACATTATATAGTCATTTTGTAGACACGTTTCCATAAAAGTGCAATTGTGGGCGATCCATCGCAAAAACTAGCAGACTTAAGCTAGCGTTCCTCAACACCGTCCACCCTTGTATGGGCTTAATGTTCGTCTTCCACCCGCGGCGCCTCACGTGACGTCATCGCCAAGCCTACAAAAACTATCTCATCAATCGGTCCGATGAACTATATACTAACCGATGATAAAAGCACATAGTAACAAGGCTATGACGTCACGGGCGCCGGGATGGCTCGGGGCGTACCAACTGTGCTTTTACTGAAACGCTACCGAACCGACGCTTCTCTCGCACGCTACGGGTATTTTATTACAGTTGAATGAACTTTTATATTTTGAAATAAATCCGCCGGATTGAGTCCACTCGGAGTGAGTCCAGAACTTCGCTCCCGATAATATGCGGATTAAGTTTAAATTTAGTGGACGTCCGGAAACGCCGTAATTCCATTTTGCGGCCGTACGAAATATATTTCGAACTCACAAAATGGTCGATGCCCAAATAAGAACTGGCAGATTTGTTTCAAAATAATCTTAATTATTAATACTTTTATTCCAGTACCTATATGCTTAACATATGCGCTTATTCTTATAAAAATACTATAAAGCCTTTTAAACTCATAAAATGATACATGAATAGGTGTATTTAAGTTATATTTTACCTATAAAAACTAAAACTACAACAAACTTACATATATTATCACAAAATTTAAGACAATACCTACACATACATACACACAGCTCTAGTTTCCACTTCATAAGTCAATAACGGTGCAATACGGTGCTGTTTGCAACGTATCGTGAATTTATTTTTCGTGTGTCGGTTGCAATTGCAATAGAATTTTCATATAGATTGTTTTTTCGCGCCAAACGGCCTCGGGAATCAGGAAAGAGGACTGCTACGCCACACTCCATATAAGTGCTGATTTGTCGATTCTCCGTATTACAGCCGAAAGTCTTGCCAGAAAAAGATTTGTAAGCCCGCAGGGGCTGTAAGGACCATTTTCTTATCTGATTCTTTTATAGGCACTGTCTATACTTACACAAGTTAACCTTTGAACTTAAATTTTGTAAAGGACACTACCTTTAGAAGTTTTTATACAATAACTGCCCTTTGTTTGGTATTTTGAAGGATATTACATGAATAAACGGAGCTTATAAAGTATCCGAAAAGTAATATACATAATAATAAAAGTATAACCCAAACCCTCGAGTAAAACCATAAATCCCTTATTGATCCCGCAAGTGTCTAAGTCATAAAGATTATCCATTAAACCTAAACAACATCAAAGAGGGCGCGCGCCTGTGCCCCATAAAACGCTAATTATTACCCAATAATGAGCCAATTTGTCTTAGTCTAGCATAATCGCTTCTCTGCGACACTTGGCACTTCTCAAATTAAGGGGGTTGAGCTTCACCGATAACGAGTAAAGAGAAGCGAAGCAAATAGCGAGATATGTCTCTAGTTAAGGTTACAAGAGACAGAAATCTGTCAAGAGTAGTAACTATTTACAAAAAAATACCTAATGCAGGCATGGGCATGGGCATGGGCATTATGGGCATGGGTGGCGCGAGGCGTGAGCGAAGCGGGCGATCGCCCACAGGCTCGCGGTCCAGGGCGGCCTCGCATCCGGAGTTTTACTTTTTTTTCGCAGTCAAATCTGGATGCGCATGGGCAAACGGCCTCGCAAAATGTATCTTGCATGCACAAAAATTAGGTTTCGCGCCGCCACTGAATGCAGCCTTGTGTGGTGACTACAGTGAGTCATAATTTAAAATCTACAAAAACTTCACGCTTGTAAGAATTTTTTTCGTGTGCATAAATGAATTTTCTTAGAATTAATAGTTTGACCAGTCTTAGTAAGACTGGGCAGTATACGACAAATAGAACTTGACGAGAAATTTATATTAATTTTCCGAGCGTCTAGCTTTACCAAGTTCACGCTTATACGGAATTTAATTACAACGAGGGATGACTCGCCAAATACCTGGGAATGTTATGCCATTCGTACGCTCGGATATGCAGCGGTGGCATTATTTGAATACACAAAAATTTGCTCAAATATTCTACGAACTTTCTAGTTATTTCTTCCATTTATGTTTTACTTTAAACTACGCATGCGCATCAAATTATTTTCATACATTGTGGTAACTGGAAAGGTGGATAGCGCGTCCATTCGCTTTCGAGCAAATATCTAAACAATACATGTTGAATGTCGATATTACCGTTTGTATTGTGTTCTATGTAAGTATTTGCATTTTCGTCGTTTGTGTTGATTGACTATTATATACACAAAGCTGGCTTATCCCAATGTGTGATTTTGCCTACACAAATAACGCAGCAAATTAAATAAATATGGTCATAGTTAATATGACCATAATTATTAAGCCCCTAATTATAGAGCCCCAGTTTATACCTTCAACTAGCCTGAGCCAAAAGTATCAAATCTTAAAGATACCCACACGATCATTATAATTATATTTATTATTATTATTTATTATATTCATTATCATTATATTCTATTAAATAACAATTTTATTGATATTGTCATCTTAGCTTAGATATAACCTCAGTCATTAAATATTCCTTGAAAAGTTGTTCATAAAACAGAGTCGGAACTAAATATTATCTTTACAGAATAAACATCCGAGGAAAAACATTTAATGAATGCTGCCCATTACATCCGCCCTCTCGCTTTTCTGGAGCATTCCGAAGCAAAATTTAATTTCTTGCAAAAATGTACGACATCAGCTTTATGAAAGAATTGCAATGCTTTTGAAAGTGATGCCCGTCTGACTAAAGAGAATTTTGCTTTATTTCTTAGTAACGTCAAAGATATTATTGGAATGAATCGTATTGCTATCTTTTAAATCTTATCAGACAGACGGTTCATGTTGATGCGGACAGTTCAACTTGAACTGTCTACATCGAAATTATCTCATTATTACGAACAAAAAATACTACGTGTTTTTTTTAGGACATTTAAGCTAAAATAGACGATCTCATACAAAAAGCGCCAAGTCAATTTTAAAAAGGATTATAACGAAGCTTAAATATACCCTAAGTATCGTCAGCAATATGGGATTTTTGTAGAAGAAGATATAAGATAAGGCACACCAGATTTCGCACACATTCACGTCCCATCTACATCCTTTCGCTAAAGAGCCCTTAAGATAACGTTAGGTGTCCTTGGCGAATAGATTTACCTTTATATTGCACATATACGTCGGTCGATAACAACCTATGGCAGAGTATACCCGGTCATCGATAGAAATGTTCTGGTATCGAAAACGTAAATATAAATGACCGTGTTATCGAATAGTGAAATACAGAAATGTTGGTCTGTACACTAGAACGACGATATCCAGGATGTTATTTCCGAATATGATTGAAGTGTCCTTGCTGTAGATAGGTAACATGAATCTGATAATGAAATTAAAATATCCTATGACTTAGACATCTAATTTTATCGTAGTGTTGTAATTGTTAGTAACAAGTTTTGAGCTAGTAACTAAACATGTATTACAAATGAAGTGTAGGTGCCTAGTGCTGAAACTTCTTCTTTTAGTACATCTGTCTGTAGCTATGCTTCAGCAGATAATGGGTAAACCGTATTAATTAAATCCCCTCCGCCTGGTGTTTTATTACAAACAGGAGATGGGGTGAATTTCAACGTGTCTCTGTTGCAAATTTCCCGAAACTGCGATTTACATTCTGGATTTAAATTCACATACTTATCTAATGGTAAATTATGTTTGTTTCCAGTCTCGTAAATGTTCTTACCAATGTAGCAAATAGTAACCGAATTGAAAGGTTGTAACGAAAAGCCGGTTTTTCAATTAAGCTGATCCATCACGTGTCTGATGTCAACTGCCACACCACATCGATGTGCAGATCTGCCTCGTATATCACCAAACGTCACCCATTAGTTCAGACTAGGATCAAACCGACGAGACATGACATGACACTACGACGCTTCTAGAATATTAGTGACAGTAATCACACTTACTTCGGGATCAAATACAATAGGAAATACAATCTTAGGTTTACAACCTGAAGACAAAGAAAGCTAATCAAGTGGTCCGTAAATTATATAGTATCAATCAGTTTATGCCTTAATCCTCTACGTATACATTGACAGACTACAAGCAGATTTGAGACATGGTTAGAAAGTCATAAATTCCTGAAATTAAAAATATTCAGGTATATCGTAATATAATATAATCATGTTGTCTCAATATTTCAATAGACTAGCCGCTTCGATAAAGAAGCTAGAAAGAGTGTCTGGCGTTTGAAGTGATTCAGAACATCTTTGCTTACAAACTCTGCATGACGTAAGGAAACTAGTTTTGCGCTGCGCCAATGTGTTCATACCTGAAACAAAACAAAAAAATATCTTAGAGTGAATAACCTCTCCATTCACTAATATAAAGAGTTCATTCGGCGAATAGAACAATGGCCGAATAAATATAGAAAATCGAGGGATTAGCCGTCGCCCTACGCTTACGCAATTCCTAAATTTATTCATAGAGCGTCGAAATAGTTAAGTGGGCCCGTTAAACGCGAGATGTCAAGATTTATGCGTCTCTATCCCGAGACATCAAAATATATCGAGACAAAATGAGAAAAATAATTTCTGTTAGTTCTGGATTTGAGCACTAACTTAATGAGGTAATTGTAATTCAATATCAGTTCATCAAATGAAATCATCACTTTTAAGAAACGACATTCACATACTAATCAAAATGGTTAACCAATACGAGGATATGAGTCAAACTCTTCCCGTCTTCCAAGTAAGACGATGGCATTTACGATACAGTAAATTAGTGGTAGGTGCATCATTAAAATACAAGGTGTAAACACATTTTCGCTTCATTCCAACGCCATAAAGACAGGCGACTAAACTTCCCGTTTTCTGAGTAAGCATTAAACGGTGAGCAGAAGATAGCATTAAGGATTCTGTTCAGTAACGTACTGTTGAATGGGAACAAAAGATGGTCATTTTGCACAATACACTGCTCTCGGAAGTGCGCAGTCTGTGTTGTATAAACGAATTGTAGAAACATGTGAGCAAATATTTTATTACAATATATGTTTATAATAACATTCGGTGAGTATGTTACAATTCGACAATTTATTGTACGAATAAATAAGGTTGTACTGCATGTAATACAGACATATTTAGATATATACATGTAGAAATTTACGGCCACAATAATATTAAACAACCATTTTCTTTATTTTTGTTTCTACACAGCTAACAACTACGAATATTAAAATACAAAAGGGAAAACGGATCTTGGTCACTGATTTTCGTATTTTCTATTATGAATTACATAGTGTAATACTTAGGTAAAGGTAATTGACATACCCAGGATCCTCATTAAAAAAAAGACACACTTCTCGCTCAATCGAACTAGTGGGAAGCGATCCCTCCTCAGTGCAAATACGGGCGTGAATAATGCATAACATACTGTGCGTATCTGAAGTACCAACTGCCTTATTTCCGTTTAGTGTATTTCTAACCTTCTATGTTCTCATGACTCATAGCGTACAGACAAAAGAAACTAAATGTATGGTTAAATTCACTTACGTTCAATTTTTTAATACCTTATTTTTTTTTAAATTTTGAACGACGTATAAGACTTTCGCTGCGGCAGACAAAATAATATTTTCCTGTACCGTAACGTATTTATATCTGTCGCAGGTATAGCCCGTGCCTATGAATATGATTGTACAGAAAAATATGATTATCATATATGACTACAATGGCCCGTGTCTGGCACTTTTGATGTCTATTGATATGATGATCAGTGATCAGATTGTAACATTCGAGTTACATGAAGACGCTCCTCAGAGTCCTCTGAACTACGGTATCTTAATATGATATCGTGTATAATCTTTAATAATAACTTATGAAAGATCAAACACCAATATAGCGTAACATAAGCAAAACAGTCGGAAGCAAGTTCCATAGTAAATGAGGTTGCGAGTCCTTCAAGTCGCATATCCGTGTATGAATAATGTATTATTGAAGAACTACATGTGCTTAGTGTGCTATTTATCGCAATTTACTACATCCACGATTATTTTTCAGGCAATTTAACTTTACTTTGTTCGGAGACGTTAGTCTATAATGTTTTGTGAAACTATAAATTAGACATAATTACATTTGAGCAGTGCAAATACATTTTGTCACAACGCTTCACACACTTTTGACATTACAAATATCTTTTGTAATATCTTTTCCGACGCAGATTCTATGGAAAGTCACAAAATCAGGGATTTAACTTCTATCATATATTTTTAAAATTATTTTTATTGTAATATTAAACTCTCGTTTGCACTAAAATTCACACAGGGAAATGTACAAACAATGCGTAACTCTCTGATACTAACTCTCTGATAGCAGGTATCTTTAATTAATCTATCTATCACGGCGTTCCAGTACCTATATAGCACCGCAGTTAATTTAAATCTATCTCCTTAAAAGGTTTCTACTTCAACTTAGATAATTTCGTTCTTCAAACGTCACACGAACGTCTACCTTTACGATTATCTCTAGACATCGTTAAAATTAAATTAACAGAACATTAAAACGTGACGCTCCCAATTGAATCGAATCGAATCGGTCGCCGTAGAGACTGAGTGCAAACAAACATTGATGACGTAGCCTCGACAGGTTACCACGGTATCGATTCAAGGCGCACCGACCTCGACTGCTACGTCATTGGACACTTGCATGAAAGAAAGATACAATTGGAATTGGCAACTGGCACGTGGGCGAATTGAGGCGACTACCAGTATGATCAGTGTAGCCTACTTAACGTCAGTGCTTGCCAGTCATTGAGACACGTAAATTTTGTTTTTAGGGTAGTAAAGTTTTTGCAAAACTTCATTATCTCGTTAATTGTTGACAACAGGCAATCAATACAAACGCGGGTTTCTTAGCGGTAAGAATGCGATTAGGTACTGATTTATTTGTCTGTTTAGCTGCAGCGGTTCCAATGCCACTTCCTGTTATCTCTTTCTTTCATGGACACTTGGTTGTATAACGATTAAGAGGTCCGGATTGAGAAACGATAAAAGTGGATATCGAAGCTTCTTTGTGTGGCTTACTCTTGGATTTCAAAATCTTACTCTTGTTACTTAATCGTTTAGAGATCTTTATTGTTGAGCAAAGTGGTATTTACGACTGTGTGATTTCACAGATAACATATCTATTACTTATATAAATAACGATAATATACTTATACTAGGTTCTTCCAGCGGCTTCGCACGCGTTAAATTACATATAAACCTTCATCTTGAATCACTTTATCTGTTAAAAAAAACCGCATTAAAATCCGTTTCGTAGTTTTAAAGGTCTAAGCATACATAGGGACAGACAGCGGAAGAGACTTTGTTTATCACCATGTAGTGATAGTGGTAAGTACAATACACGTCAATAAATAAATCTACACGTATCGAACTGTAACTTCCAAACAACTGTCTGTTATTTTTTAAGAGCGATTGTTTAACGAACGCTAATTTACACAAAAGCAATACAAAATACAAGTATATGTTTAGTTTTTCTTACTTCTTACGTTATAAAGTGAAAAATGTGCATGGAATTTTGTAGTATGTAAATAAAATGAAAAACAGAGGTATGTAGGTCAATAAAAATAGCATAGTGCGCCACAAACTCACCAAATACACTGCTAAGCTAAACCAAAAGCAATTTTAGTATACTCTGTGATGCACGAGAGTAAACTGGAACTAGATGTGAATTGCAGGCTTGGTTTAATGTTCCTTAGACACGTTCAAATCATTAAAATATAAACCATTAAACTCCCATTCCTTATATAGGTGTACGGGCACGAGTGATTTAAATAAATAGTACCAGTATCGCAATTAGACGCAGATATGCTATGTAATCGGTACTACAAATCAGTGCAAATATTCATATAGGCCAAGGTTTATGCGGTTCCATTAAAGTTATAGAGTAGAATTAGAAAGAAGTTAAAGCTAATTTGAGCAGTTGCATTTGAATATACGAGTACACAAGTGACAACCAAGGACAGAAGATCTAACCATTTGATTGCAGGACAGGATTTGAGGCAGACTGTAATATAGTAAAAGGTGGTTAAAATGTACATATTTTCATATACCTAAACGAAGGAGCAATCTATGGAAAAATCTTTTATTTTTGCATTACAACACAAGTGTTAAGTACATATGTTGTATTACGGAAGGTTATTTTACAAATTGTAGCTTGTGACTTTTTTTCGACGGTGCATCAAATTATTATATAGATTTCCACTATAAACTATTGCATATGAACTTTTTGTGGTACAAAGTAACCTACTTAAGAAAATACAGCCAAAACTACGTAAAATTACACTTTATCACTAACAGTATCTTTGCGTAAAAGTACCGTACAAATTACTTCCGTACTTTTTGAGATTAGCCATTACAAGCGAATAGCATATATTATCGTGGTTTTATTAAAGCAATTTAAATTACAACCAGATATTTTAATTTTATCTATTTGTACAGAATTGTTTCAAATAGATACCTGGTAGTTCTGATATAGGTAGAAAAACTTAAAAGATCGTATCTCGCATATTATGCTCTCTTAAGTATTGCGTAGCCTAAGTTGCGTAGATAGTTGGAGTTGCGTTACTGAAAAGATGATTAAAACATACATGAATGTGTCTGTATGCCCAATGAGCACATACGCTAAAATTAGCCGGTGATATTTGCATCAAATTAGATCCAAGGTCGTGTACATATGAATGAAATTGTTTCATCAAACGCATGAGGTCACTTTGACCATTAGCTAGATAAGGTATGGAATAGTTTGATTCAAAATGCAAACTTTTCAAGGAAACTATGACCATTAACGTTGTGACGGTAAGATTTGTTTAATGACACACAGTTATCAAAATGCAGTTTACAACAGATTATTAAACGTTTGAAATAAATATTGATTACTTTATGCAAGTAAATAAAAAAATAAAAAAACGAAAAATTACATACTTATCACTTAAAAGTAATAGTATCAATTGTCAATCAACAATGATATCACCCCTGTATGAATTTTGCGCCCTCAAGGGAGCGTTATCGCCCACTTTGAGAAACACTGTTCCAGGCTAGTAACACATTACCGCCGAAGCCTACATTACAACATCTTAAATGTGATCCTCTTAGATCCTGCAGTCGTTATCGCAGTATTACTATAACGTTGCGAAATGTTGGCACAGTATAAGTTTAAAATTTCCTTTAAAATCGCTACCCAAAAGTACTATTTTGCCGGCTAGACGAGTTTAGCCGTCTAGACCGGTTAAGTTATTACGTCCTGTAGGATTAGGCATTCCGCTTACGTTGGCGTGCCAACAGAAATGAAACCTAAGCAGATTTTGATATGGCGCACACATGTTACCATATTTTATGCGCAAAATCCTGTTCGCTGCAGAAAACAATTTAATGTTATGCTGCATATACCATTATCGTTATTATAAAAGTTTGTGGGAGGGTCTGATACGTACGAAATTTGGCGTCAAATATCGGTTTACGCGCAAAGTAGTAACATTTCACGAAATAAAAAACCTAATATCTCGAACACAAATATTTTCACCGATAAAACAAAACGTAATTGAAAATATTGGGATATCGGCAAGACGATAACAAATACCATAAATACAGAACAACGAAAAGTTTCGCTAACAAGGAAAACATCGGCCGTTCACAGCGTCATAAAAAAAGTTACTTGGATCTCTCAATTCCCGAGGGAAGTACGTGCCGAAAAGTTGAATAAGGGAGACCCTAAACTAATCCTACGCATTATATCTACTGGTGCCAATCGATGGAACCAATGAGGGCTTTAACGGTACATAAAAAATTGTGATGGTCCAAAAAAACAAAATAACTCCCTCAACCGACTATATGCTACCGAATTGACGAGGCAGAAATCTGATTAAGTTTTTGTTCCGGGTCTGGGTGTTTCAGTCGTCGTCGGTGTGTGTCATCCACGACCCTCCTATCTAAGTGTAGGTACGGCATATTCATAAAGCGTCGTACTTAGATGTACATACTTTAATTAATTAAACGAACAGTATTAGTTTAATGGACGGCGTGATATAGCAAACATTAATAAATGAAACTGATTACGACAATGGTTCCCTTTAAGTTAAATTAGACACTTCGAAACGTTCATAGCCCCATGGCACCAGCAAAACGATAAACCCGTTTACGACTTATCAGGTTGAGTAACGTATAATGCGTATCGAGAGCCTTTAATGGCTGATATTTGCAAGTCTTCACACTTCGTGAATGGGCTCTTGGTTCTTATCTAACGCAGAAGTGGAGGTTAATATTCGATACTAAATTAAAGGGTTTTGTATTAATGCGTATTCTCGTAGCATTTTGAATAAATCAAAAAGAAAACTCATTTTACCTGAATCTACTCGTATTCCAGGAAAATTTAATACATTCTAAAACTCATAAAACATTTTGTTTCAAAACGATTGTGTAGATATGATTTGTGTGCATCCATAACTTAAGAAGACACCGATTTTTCAGGTCGGTTGGTTGGAAAGATTCCAATATCAATTCAAAGGCTGTTGACCGCTTTTGGTTAGGTTACGTAGCTAATACGTTTTGTTGTCAATGGCGTTAATGGAAGCAACGAAAGCTTTTAAGGTATGCTTTTACCTAACAGCGACGAGGATCTTAAATGACTAATCACTTCTATGACGCTTCTAAAATGCATTATCGCAAATGGAATTAAAAACACAAAACTATTCGAAGCTAGTATAACAGAGGCGACGTGTAAAGAACAGAACTCTTTGTTATTACTGCGCGCATACACATGCCCTCAAAATAACGCTTTGAAGTTTACGACTAGCGGCGTTCGCCATTCACGTACACTTTTAATAAAAGCGAGAACCGTTGTAATTATACTGAATTTATGTCGTCGCGTAATTAATCTTGGTAGCGAGCAGGAATGAATTTTTAAAGAAAACATTTTTACATTCGCGCGAGTTTCAAGAAAAAACACATTTTTGCTTTTTCTACGGAGTAATTTTTGGAGTTTTTTCCCTTATAAAATAACCCTCTTAAGTAAATGACTAGTGGGAATAGAGGTATAATTTTCCAGTTCGCCCTCGGAGGGTGCGCCCCCAAAGCTATGACTTCACGAAACAACCTCATGCCATTGTAATTTTATGACGGCCATCGCGGGTGGCACGGACAGGAACAGACGCAGGTATTTCCTTCATTCACATTTTATTCCTGTAATATAAAAAATATATTTTCTTTCTTACTTCACTCAGTGCTTTAATAAAAATAAATGTTCCTAAAGTAAAAAAAAGACACAATATTAACATTTTTGCACAAAGCCCTTGTTGAATATATGTCTACTAAATAATATGTATTAGTCAAGACAGCTTAAGAAAGACTGCAGGTATGCTGCTAATTAGCAAATTAAACATTTTCTGTAAAACTACCGTGAAGGCCGTATTAAAATAATATAATATAATGAAACATTTTTCTCAATTAGATTCAAGGTACAGAAACAGTACAGTCCTTACTTTTATGTCAGTCTTGCCTCTGGTTGTATGCGGCTTCCGCTTGCCACCACCAACATAAACAAATTTATTTTTGAAATGCAAACAAATGAGAAAATATTTGTTTATTTGCGTCAACATCATATACCACGATCAAATATTTATGCTTGCACAGCGAAATTGAAATGTGTACGTGTAAATGGGCGTAGACGGTTTATTTCACATTTGCGGTGGACACAAAAATTGTTAAGCACCGTTACACACTAGCCCAGCGTAATAGTCAAGCGCTATATAATAATACTATCAGTCAGTCAGTCAATAAATGCTCTAACTTCCACTGCTGGGCACAAGCCTAATTTCAGGATAAGATCTTATATTTACTTCATAACATTTAGATACAAGACCTCCTAAATTTATTTACGTGTGCGGCGGAGCGTGTAGTCCGCCTAATTATAATCACAATATTGTCAAAATTTCTCAAAGTAGGTACCAATCCAGACATCCAAAAAAAAACGTGCAATAACAGTCGCAGTCCACACAACCGATAACGATCGCATAAACTATAAAATGATGAGTCATTAGCCGAAGTCGCCGATACCGCGGTGTGACAGCCGCGTGCTGTGGGGCGTGGAGTCCACCTAATTAAAGGCAAACACGCGAGCCCCCGCCCAGGGCGGCGGCCGCGCTCCAATATTAATATCAATATTGCCCGATGCTTTGTGCGACTTGTTTGTAAACTTCCGATTCGCTATATAAATGGAACAGCGGCATCGGTATGCAGCGCACTCGTCCGTTTTACATTCGTGTCTCTATTGCATTTTCGTGAATGCGCATACAAATTTACCTATTCTACATAATAGAATAACGAACTTTTAATATTTACAGCGCCCTCTATACTATACTGCAGAAACTGGCGGATGGAGTCCTTTTAACACGTAACTTAGAGGAACATGTAAAGCCAGTTACAGCAAGAGTTTTAATAACATTTTAATGTATACCCAAACATGACATTCGCAATAACATATTTACGTTTCCAAGCTCAGCGTACAAATAGTAAAACGTAGCGTATTCATACGTTACAGCAAATTGTAAGAAATACAGCGAGAAAACAACAAGAACAACGCTGTACTTGCCAAGTATAATAATCGTATTTCGTGTGAATCTTATCTTTTCCCATAGAAAAGGAACAAGATTTTAATTTCAATGTATGACGACAGAAAATAAACTGAGAAATACATGCATATACTACTACTCCTTACTATTTATTTCAAACATAGATAATGTAAAATCCTTTCTAATTTTCAAATTAAATACACTCGATTCTACATTGCCTCTTTACTTTGAAGACGGAGTCATTATAAAAATGACACGAACCGATGAGTTTGTTCTCAAAAATAGCATTAAGTACCTGTCCTCCAAAATGAATTCGACATCAATTTCTATAACAGGATTTTAAGTGGATTGGTATTGCTTTATTATTAATACCAATTTCTAAACCTGGCCAAGTAACTTGAAACTCCAAGACAAATAATCCCATTTATCACTGGTCCGTAATTGAATGATTTATGTCTGAATTTTGTTTAATACACCAGACCGTATAAATCTTAATATCCATATTTCAGAAATGTTTCTGGAATAACACAAAAATAAATAAATCCTGAGTCAACAACTTCTCGGTCTAACCCCAATAAAAGAAAACTTTATATTATACGGAAACCGTAGTTGCTTAGATGCCGGAAAATTCTGCAAAAAGGTTTTGGGCGCGAATCGGAAAAATGCAATGAAAATAACATCATAACCAAAAATACCTAACCGACGCTAAATTTTTTGAGTTCGGTAACCAAATGAACCGTCTATTCCTACATGATAGGTATTTTTTCACCTCAAGTTTTATCGCACCTTGGAGGTCAAATTTATAAGGTATTGGTTTTATAAGAATCGTTATTGCGAATATAGTACAGGCACACCGTCTTCAAATCTCTACTAATATTATAAATGCGAAAGTAACTCTGTCTGTCTGTCTGTCTGTCTGTCTGTCTGTCTGTCTGTCTGTCTGT
>DWPV01003866.1:0-14504 GCA_018251915.1 Urbanus proteus proteus
GAATCCACTATTTTTTTCCTCTGGCCGGCACTTTCATTTTTGGGTACAAAATGTTCGAGACTTGAATGATCTCCTTTCCATTTTGGTCTATATTATTTCAGTCCATACATTAGTCTTGTCTCGATTAGCTCTATTAAGCTAAAAGGTATTAAGGTAAAAAAATTGGTTTTATAATACGACAAAATACTAAGAATGGATAAACACAAAAATATTTATTCTGAAATTACAGAGCGAAACAATTGCATTTTATTTATTTGTAATCACAGAGATAGGTATATGTCTGTGTTTGTAAAGCTTTGGATACGAACATTGTATTTTTAGGACTCAAAAGAAACAAAATACACAGGTGAATTGCAGGGAACACACTGCTATTGTATAAACACAACCTGCAACTATATATACATTTTTAACTGACTTCTGTTTCTGTTCGTATAGTTATGTATATATTGTATAATTATACCACTTATATATTTACACGAGTGATAGTCTAGTAGTTACAAAGCCAGTTGCACGATCCTTTGAGACCCTGGTTCGAATCCCTTTAAAATCAGATTTTCGAAGTTATGGGCGTCTTATAAAATATATAACAATACGCGCTTAGACTGCATTAACCACTCTCAGCTTCGATCAACAAAACATCATACAAGTATATACAACATACAAGTTGGTATTGTTGATCGAAGACTCTCAGCACCAAAGATTATCAGAATTTTGCTTTCACTCTTAAACATCCCCTCATGCAATCCATGCGTAATTACACGTATCGGGAATTTGAGTCGTAATACTCTATCAAATCACAGTCCTATGATGTTCTAAGCGTTCCGATGTAAATAATAATACTTGTCTCGCAGTCAAATAAGAAAGTAAATATGAATAAAACAATGTTTAACTTAAAATTCCCTTTTACTCCCAGAGGAGACCCGTTCTCATCAGTGGGACAGTAATGGGTGGACGATGATAGATCACGGCCACAAACAACTCATCATGCAATATAACTTCAATTTGCTATATAATTCTATTTATAAAAGCTTAATGTACGGTATGGGAGTATTTTAATTATACGAAATGCGAATTTAGCTTTTAAAAGGCAGAATTTAAAGTTTGAGTGACTAAAGTTAAGATCGTTTGGTGAAATGGTGCAGCAGAGTGCTAATTGCTCGTTACTCTACTTTCTAAAAACTATGCGACACGGCATAATTTTAGCTACTCAACGTTAAAGTCTAAAATTCTCTTCATTAACTATTAAGTCCATTGTAAATAAGATGTACCTGACAAAGGTATACTTATGGGCATTTAAGCACGTGAGATTGGATAACAAAAGCTCCGATAAATGTTTTGTGTTTGCGTAAATCAAGTAAAAATTAATCATATAGGTACAGCCTTGATTTATCAAATGTATGTCTATGAGTAATCCCAACATAAAACTGTAAATAATTTAAGTATAAGGTTTTTTATAAATCACCAGATCATAATAATAATGTGCGTCAAATTTTTGCACAATAATAAGGCCTATTATTTTTGCAACTAAGTTATCGACTATGTTTTACGATATAAATTTTAACGAGCACAAAATTTACCTTTAAATTTTTAATGACGCAGGTTCTTTTATGCTTTTATAATACCCTTAAATTTAATGGTGGATATTAAATACGGTTAGGGTCAAAATTATACAAGTTACGAAAAAATAAAAAATCGCGGACGTTCCCCCTTTCTAAAAGAATTGAACTAATTTATCAGCCCCGCTGTTAATGGAGATTACTTCTTTCCTTCATTATTTTATGACAATTTCGTTGACCAGAACTTAAGATTTTTAATTATTTTGCCTTATGCAAGAGTATTGTTTTCATTTCAGAAAAAATATATAAAACGAAGTTTTTATTCTTCTGTAGATGTACCTACCTATACTTAAAGATCGAAAAAGGGGGCGCTAAAATAATAATTTACTTTGTAGGGCAATTGATAACAATTTCCGTGAAAAAATCATTTTCAGAAACTTATAAAACTGTATATAACTGTTCTTTTACAGTTCTATTCTTTATTATTTTCTGTTATTTTTATTCAAAAAATACATACACCACTGTCATTGTATTTATTTAAGTACACGTACGTCGCTTACAATTTACATGTCACTGCCGCTCGTAACAGGAGGGTCGTTGACATTCATAAATTTTATATTTAATGGACGCATATTCTCTACAATAGCTTAATTTTAAATTACACACACGTTGGAGGTTGAGTGAGCGATGAGTCACAATCCAAATATATTCGTTTCGTGCCTACTTTATCTATTTAAATTAAAAAACTCTCATTCGATATACGGTAAACGAAATATATTAGATTTTTTACCTGATGAAAAGTGGCCGCTGCCGCACATTGACATCTGTAATAGACCCCAGATATGATCATAATCCTACCTGAGGTCACCTACAGATGCGTTGATACCTCTGAGCACTAAGATGGAACACCTCGAATAAGTATGTCTGCCTTCAGGCCAGAACACAGCAGCGTCAAACAATGATGTTATGAGGCCGAAATAGGTGTGGCGGTGGGGCCGCCGAAGTCAAACCACAAGGGTTCGACCACTTTTAAAATTTAACGAGACTTCAGGATGTAATACATGATAACTTTATACTGCCCTAATGTTTACGTAATTATATTGTAACACTAACAACAAAAACGGATAGAACTATATTAGATGTCGCTAAATAAGTGGTTTATTAGAAACGAGTAAGAGTTGCTAACACATGTAAGTGAATTGAAGCGTTGCAATATCGAATGTAACAGTTTCCATGAAAAAAATCTCTTCGCTGCACAACACCCGTTATTGAATTTACTGGCCGCTGATCGGAGGATTTTCAATTGATTTTGCACACCAAGCTCGTGTATCTTGGGTGAATCTGCGTTACAGAGCGTTTTTGATTCATTTTTATCCTACTAAATGCGAATTTTTAGTTTTCTGTAGCAATGAAAGCTTTAATTTGTAATTTATATTGACAATATTTTGTAATTAGATACATCGAAAGCACATTAATGTTGTTTGTTATTGTGGCATTACGTTACACAAAGTACATAGTATTAAACGTAAACAATGTAATTGTATATAATTGGGAATTTAGTACGAGAATAGCAACGATCACATAAATGGAGATCAATACAGCTTAATGCTATGTTCAATTACTGGAAAGCATGATGAAATTTCAAAAATCCATAATTTCATTCATGAGTTTTTAATACTGCCTTCTGGTATTTTTTTTATTTTTGTAGGTAATTGTTTTAATTTTATCGTTATAATAAAAGGACATTTATTTTAAACAAATACCCTTATTAATTATATTAAATATGGATAATATTTTTGTGTCTCCTCCGGTGAAAACATGTAAAAAGTTCGTGAGAATCACCCTCTAGCAGATTCGTGCATAACGGTATTCTTACATTGGCAGGCATTATGCAGTACACGGAACTCGCGTTGATTTGCAAAATCTACCGGACCGGAATCGAAGTACAATAGTTCTATTCCCACATTAGGTTCACTTAAATGGCTTAACACGGACAAGATAATTTACAAAATTGGCATCATTACCTTTACGAAACAATCTACAGCTTTTTCTCCTTTATAAAAACTGCCTCAGGTTTTGCCTCAAAACGTTACCGGTAAATTGCACAGTATACACGTATTTAAAAAGAATAATTAGTGAGGCATGCTGCTAATAACTTAAATAAGATACGTATGACGTGTCGAAAGATAAAAATAACATTCAGACAAAAATTAATTGCACGTCGAATTAAATGAAGATACACTGCCCAGACAAAACAATTACGGTTGGACAGACTAATGGGACTTTAACGAAACAATTTGTATGGCAGAGCGAAAGAGGGACGAAACCAAAACTAGGCATTATTCTGTCCCCTCTGTATCGGTTTTTGCCTCCACAGCTATAATTTAGGTACTGTTTACACTTTCTATTTGTCGATACTACTATATATACCCCATTTCTGGGCACAGGTGACTTGTTAGAGTGAGAGGTGTTTAAACCTATAGGCTACCATTTAAAATGTAAGGAAGCCAAGTGAAGATGGGTAGGTAGACTTCAAAAATCTTGAAAAACATGGCGTGTATGTTTTCACACTTTCTATGTTTTCCTACAAATGATACTTTTTTATTTTTATTTTCTAATACACACATAATTTCGAAAATGAGTCGTACCTACCTACTTGATATTCGAAAAAGGTAGGCACTCGCAGATCGAATTTCATATCACTAGACTATAACTGTCATGTCATGGTAGTATCAGTATAACCAAATTGCGCAAGGATAATAAAATTAAAAGGCGTTTCCTTAAGCAATTATGCTGTCAGAAAACATTGCCTCGAAAATTTTCCGGAAGCACGCATGCCGCGAAATTTTGAAACAATTAATTGCTTTTGTTTAAAATTTTGCCGCTCATGAGAATTCAATTCTGAACACACGTCGCTCACGTAGATGGGGACCGATGCATTATTTAATAGACTCCTAAAGGCAAAATTCAATTTATATACCGATGTGAGGGACGTCGTTATTTTTGCTTCACCGATCACGTCCTGCCTCATTCGCCAACCCCATCCGAGTCCGTCTCCTGTAAGTACCGCAATATTTCTAAAGGTATTCTCGGGAGTATGCGACCCGCTAGCTTAAAAGCACCTCACAATCGTAGCGGTTCAACCTAAGTAGTTCATTTTTCGATTACGTAAACGTGTTATATGATCGGAAATTCCGCCGAGACTCATAATATTGATTTTTTATTATAATAAATTGGTCGAAGTCGCACATGTAGTGTTTTCCCACCACAAGATAGATTTTTTCTCCTTTTACCACACGATACAAGTCGAAACACAGCTTAATACTGCTGCTATGAAATCTATTATTATAGATGTGACGGAATCGAACCACGATGAGTTCATGTAATTTCGTTTATTCCGTTAACCGTTCTTTTAAAAGGAAATTTTAAAAGGGCTTGAAAAACAACATATTACACAAATATGTATGAAATACCTACAATACGATCGAAACAGATATACAATATGTGAGATCTAACATGACTTTTGTACATACCCTTTGAAATTGATAAGAGTAATTACTTCGCAACGCTAACCATATGTTTACTTGCGATTTTCCCACAGTTTTTCATCGATCCGTATAGGTGGTGTTGTGGGAACCGCGGTTGTTCACAGGCAAGACCTAATAACCAGTTTATGCAACGTAATGAGCTCGAACTAAAAGTTTGTACATGACTGGTTAAAATTGATTGGGTAATTAGGGTTCGCCTCGAAATTTCATCCAATATAAGTACGGTTAGGCAATGTCGTAAACATGCGTGTACATAAAATATAAAAAATGTATCGTTATTTTTAAGTAGAACAACACTTAAGTGATGTTGGTAGTAAAATTGATTTCAATTATGTAAAAGTTGATATTATTGCATTTTTTTGAATATTGACGATTACGATACGTCTCATAGCAAAGCGCGCGCGCTGAATTAAAAAAAAAATTAAGTAGCCTATGTTACGTCTTAGATTTTTGGCTATCTTCCAGTGAGAGTCCCGTCAAAATCAATTCTTTTATTGCATTTTCGTTATAGGTATCGTGTATACTTTCATATGCATTGAGTGAAAAAATGTTATTTTGAAATCACAAACATACACTTCAATTTGATTTATTTGTATAGATTGCTTACTTACGAGCGAAGCTAAGAGCGTGTTAGGATAAAAAACCTCAGGTCAGCTCCACTCACCCACTATTTCCTATGGTCAACACGAGTATTTGGGCAGCATCTAAAAATCCTACTTAAGTACTTGGATTTGTTCAACCGGAAAGCAAACCAAACAGCCACCAACCTGAAACAAAAGAAAAGTCAATTAAGTGTCGTATTTACTTCGTAAATAGAAAGCCATTATCGAAGTAGAGCATAGTGGTAGGAGAAACAAAAATGTAATTTAATCTGATTGCGAAATTGGTTTTTGCCTTATTATCTTCAAGATTAAAGCCATTACTTACAGCCATGTAAAGCTACGTGCATGAACGTATATAGGTACATATATACTACATATTTTACATTATAAGTATAAGTGGAATGGGAATTTTTCATTTCAAATATTTTTCTAAAATCAACTTTGTCGAATCAACGTTCGTCTTCAAACCATTACTGTCCCATGCTGGGCACGGGTCTACTCAGAAAGTTAGAAGGATTTAAGCTATAGTCCACCGCCCAATTTAGTCTAAAGTAATGCTCTCTTTTTAAGAACTCTTAAGCGTGTGGTTATAAGAAAGTGATATATGTATTTGTAATATTAACATGTCTGAATAATCAGAGGACAACCTAGGACCCCCGATACTCTTGGCTAATATAATTAAAATTTTTGAGCCCTTGGGCTAGTTTTGGTTAAAGTCTTCAACACTATTTAATGGTTATTTTATTTACCGCCTTCCCTTTGGACTAAGAATTAGTTTTTTTTTGCAGTTTGATAAAATAACCTTAAGTCAAGTTTGTGCACTTTGATCTCGTAATAAAGAAATCTTTCCTTGTAAGAACCTCGTAACTATTATATAGAATAATGCAAGAAATAAGTATAACGCATGGAGTAATCTCAGTGTTCACGTGTACTATAGGTGTTAGTCACGACTTTGAGGAATCCTAAGCAATGCTGCACTGATCCAATAAAGTATCTGGTCTTCGGCACACGCAGGGTTGCCACGTAACCAGTGCAAACCAGGATAAACCGACTTAAAACATTTCTGAGTTAATACTTTCACTACTCAGATAAGTAAAATAGGTAGATTACTCGCCGCCTTGTATTTGAGTGAAGCCAAAAAAAACACGCTACTTTCATGTATTTATACGCACACAGTTACACAAAACTAGCGTGGTTTCATGTCAGCACCTTTGTATATTAACCCTCACATAATCACTTTTATAGCCCGCCCATTTTAAAAATGGCGTCATTTTTTTGTTAGGAATGACAGATCTACCTACTTTATTTATCTGAGTTTCACTACGAAGAATAGATAAAGTTGAATATGTGATATGGTCTGAACGGCACTGCACTTATGAATTTTGCCTATGCGTAATTAGGTGTGGATCTAACTCTCAAAAAAGGTTTTGGACACAGCCACACTGCCACATGTGCATTTTATCCCTCTAAAAATCGTAGGTAGCCCACAGAAAAAGGTTGTGGACACAGCCAACGGAAATAGAAAATTTAAGAACGAAAAGAAAAGCTCGCCATCTACCTATGCATTTTATCCCCTTGAAAAACCTCCTAAATTGAAATGAAGGTTGTTGGCATGCCCATAATGACAATAACGATAGATATATGTATGCCATAAAACTAAAAGACACCATCTAAAACAACACCTACTTTTCTTTTCCTAATAGTCGTATAATTATAACGCTGACCTTACACCCACACAAATATTTTTTAAAAGCCACATTCAAAAAGAGAAATGAAGATCTTTTCAATTATAAAGATGTATAATACTAGTAGTTAATCTTATATTTATACATATTTATACATCGACAACCCTGAACATAGTACAAACCGGAACTTTATCATACGCATAAACTAGACCGTAATAAACCTCTTCTTATGGGTATATTGATTATAATAATGTATTTTTATAAAGGGTCATAGTAACGTATCACTTACGTAGAACAGAAAATCACGTAGTGGTTTTTACTGTAGTAAAATAATATATCACTCTTGAAGGTTTGTACAGCTTATGTAAGGTACACGGCCAATCTAATGTATGGTCTTATCTGAGTTTATATATATACATTTACATGAACAATAGTTGCTACTTAAATATAATAAAATAAACTGCATTTAAAATGTTTTTCCCGTATTTTTCTGTGTCATTTCCACATTCGGAGGCACGTCGCGCTGAGATCTCAGCCTAGGACGTCAACACTCACGGAAAAATACTGTAATTACGTTTGCAAGCTCCCGCCACTGGAAAACCTCTTGGCAGCTCTGCATTTTAAAAAGCGAAAACATTCGTTTTGAAATGTCGTGTGAATTAATAATGTATAATTTCATATTTTTATACGCAAAACAAACATACGAATATATTTTGACCACGTGTTCTAAATAAATAATGAAACAAGTTTTAGAATTAATTATAAGAGGATGGTAAAAGAGAATCGATAGATGAGTGATTCCGCTAAAGGAATCCGAGAAAATGCTACCAACAACTTATAGCTTATAATGGTGATAGAATGCTCCATGGTTCAACATCACACTCACTGCCCCTTCAACAAGTTCTTATAAACTGTAGTCAATTATCGCATTATGACAACGACACAGATCAGAACACACAAACTTAAAACACCAATACAATTTCGTCATTTAGATATGTCTGGCCGGGAGTAGAATCAGAAACCTCTGCATGTCATACCGGTATGGTAACCGCTCCGCGATTTGCAAGACAAGATGAGGCGAGTGATGTGCTGAACAATAGAGTGAAGGTTCGTCGCGTAACCGGCGAACTCGTTCACGTGACATCCATGCGGTCGCAGCCAAGCGGGCTTAACGAATCGCCTCACTAGACAATATTGCTAAATCGCAGACTTACTCAGCTCGAAGCCGGTTTATATTTCGCTGAGTTGTAGTTCGATTGCAAATAGGCTCTAATAAATCAATACTACATGTTTTTAGTATCGAATAAGTACATCTATAGATAACGAGTAGATACCTTGTTACACGATGGACGTAAATGTATACAAGTATGAATAAATAAATAATCTGTTTTAAGAAATACTTTAAATTTAACAAAGGCTTCATTCAGTGGAGAAAAACTACCTATAGTATAGACAAGATACCTACCCATTGTATCGATACTTTTTCTCTAGACAAATAAGATTAGTTCGGGTATTACGGGTAATATCGAAGCTGTGTGGGTTCTGCGGGCTCATCACACGAGGGACACCACTACGAGGGCCCCTCCCTCTCTCGGGACAGGGATGGCGTTAACACCACCTTCCGACGGCAGAACCCGACGTACCCTTACTGCTATCCCAGACTAAAGGGGATCCATGGTTATTTTGCCCCGTTAAAAAAATGGAGCTGGGTACAATGACCACACGATTAAAATAACCGATTATTTAAACATATTTTAAAGAATTGACAACATCATAGGTACACGTAGCTACATTGCGTATGATGTCACCAATTTTAATAAAATCGGGAATTCTACTGAGCTTGGCAGATACAAAAACAAATATAAAAAGCAAGAGCCGAGATTGAAAATAATAATACCTTTATCCTCTAGCGATATAGCAAATTATTATTATCACATGAAAATTGTATAATCATAGCATACATATATTATGAACGACGAATGCCGACCTGACTGCCCCAGCGATGACATCATTTAGCCTTTCAATGAGTAACTAACCACTTAAATATATTGTTTTCGGACTGGCTAATAGATTTTAAAGCAATTGTCTGATAGCTACTAATAGCTAATTTTCCTCTAAAAATAGAGGTAAATAACGTAATTAAAGAATAGATAAATAACTTATAAACCGTACGTACCGATTTACTGACATCTTTTTTTGTAAGTATATTAGCAAACAGACATGCAATACCAACTTTTGTCTTCAAACGGTTAAGTACACATGTTGTAACCAACTATCAAAAATAAATGTTAACACATAAATAACTAAACATACATAAACTTATTGGGTCCAAGTGAGAGTCGAACTCGGACATTGATGGTTCCGTATCAGCACTTTATAAAAGTAAGTAAATGCAAAATGTGTGGATTTAAGTGCCCTGTTTGAAATTGTGTTAGTTATAGATGACAATAGGCGCCAATGCCCACATACATTTATTTAGACATGCTCGTTTGCTGGATCTAATAAAACGACTTATGCAGGCAAAGCCTCGAGCAGAAGGCTATTATGACTAAAACTCGTTACTCGTAAACCATCAAGCAATAATCTTTTATTTTCGTATAAAATGAACTTTAACATTTCTCGCCGCCATCCTTGACCGATGCGCAGGATTCACTTGTACTGATGATGCTAACCTATGCCACGATAAACATAGGTAGGTACTAGCAGCGCCCTGCTGTTTCCCTCGCGTTTTATTAAATGTAACATTACTCGTAAGTAGAACCGTAATTGTTCTTTCTTTTTAATTGTATTATTTGTACTTACGTTCAATAATATTAAGAAACTAGCATTTTTTCAAAAGGGCCTCATAGAAACCCACATAAGGGCTGACGACAACGTCTTTTAAAGAGCGGGGTCAAGGATTAATTTCTTTTATGCGGTTCCCTTATGCTTATTCCAAAATAAAAGAAGCCTATGTCACTCCTTATCCATCTGCAAGTCTTGATACAATCTGTTGGGCCTTTTTACACATTGACCGCAAAAAACAGATGTTTTTGTACTCAAACACCAAGTAAACCTCTAGTATTTTAGCATTACAAACAGACACTAATTACAATTTTATGTCAATTTCCATACAAATTATGGATATATCAATACGAATCTAATATTAGTTGTAGTTCAGCACGCACCGTTACCGGATGCTACTTGCTTTCCTATGGCGGAAATTATGTTGGTTTTTGCTTGTTGCAAAATATTTCCGAGTATAACAGAATAACACGATAGACATAATAAAAAAAATATGTACCTAACGGTATAAATCTTGTATACATACCTATTTATTTTCATTTATAAATACTTACCAGTGGATTTACAGACATATTTGAAAAATTGTATTGTGTTTAAAACATTGTATATTTTAAAGGTGGAAGAGCCCATTGTGGTTCGACTCCATCGGCACCACCGCCACACCATTTCTGCCTTATAAGCAGCAGCTGCCTTATATTTAGCAGTGTAGCGCTGCTGTGTTCTTGTTTGAATGGCCACGCCCTTCAAGGGTGAAATACTTATCCGAGCTCAAGGGTAGCAACGCAACTGTGGCCGACCTCAGGTAGAGCTGTGATCTTATCTGGGGTTGATTAAAGATGTCCATGGGCGGCAGTGGCCACTTACCATCAGATGGACTGCATGCTCGTTTGCTACTTCCATAATATAAATCAAAAACAAATTTAATTATTGTTATGTATTTACATGATATTGGCTTTAAAGAAATTTTATTTCACAATTTATTATTTCAGAAATAACGAACTTGCCTAATTCATTTGTACACTAAATAACACAAAGGATTCTTGCGGTGTTTCATAGTTATATTAATTAAATGCATATAATTACAATCTCAATTTATTTCATGGAATCATCGTAAAACATTCCATGGTTGTACTCAAATATTCCTGTATTTCGTGGTGTATGTTCATGCCCGGAAATATTTTCATAACTTTGTTTGAATACTACTATAAAAGTTCTTACAAAAAATATTTTTAACCAACGTATATAAACGTAGGTAACATATGTCTGCAAATTATGTACAAGGGTTAATTATCAGGAGGGATTCCAAAGAAAATTACTTTAGAGAAAAATCTGCTGTTGATTTGTCTATTATTGTATAAAAAAATAATATTAGCATGCTTTAATATCTTCTATACACTGAGAAACATTATACAGAATACAGTCACTTTACATCGCTATGTCTAAAAGTAATTCTTTATTATTATTATACTGATTGTTCTTAATTAACCTGCCTTAATGACTATCTGTTTATTCACAATTATTCAATAGTTAGTAAAGTCTTAAGGTCGTGATTATGTTACTAAAAAGCTAAAAAGGTTATACATATTGAGCGTTTATGAATAAGGAATAAAGATACATCGAGGTACATACCGAATGTGACTCAAGCAAATTCCGGATCATGATTATCGATTGATGTGTCGAAAACCGCACAATAAGCCATAACCGCGCTTAGGCTGATAATAATCAGAATTTAATTACAGTCCGACGCCTACAGGCAGTTACTAATTAAAATTGGTTTGTGTTGTAATAATCATCTAATAATATAATTAGAGGAGCAACAGCAGAATGTCGTAGAGACCTTGACGCAGCCTTCGTATTATTTATTAAGACAATTTCAGACGAATTTACTCTTAAGTTGATTTACAATTTCCATCTCTTCTGCTGGAAAAGATTTCTTCAAAAATAATATAATCAGTACCTAGCGATATCTATTTTATATATTACTTTTAATCAAATCTTACACATAATTCGAGAAATGAGATCCCAGACTGTACAACATAGAACGTGTCTGGCAGCAGATTATGTTCCCAGAATGAGACAGAAAACTAATAATCTTGAAATATTCTTAGATAAAGTGAATATGCTTTTATTTTAAAATAGTATTCATATGTTTCAGACAAATTGCAGACGCTTTCACGATAAATCTTCTCTTTAAAGGTCATCATAGCTCATTATGGTTCATATTCCATAACCCAACACTTATTATTAAGAAAAAAAGTAATTATGTAAAAAAATGACGAATATTGCACTTGTAATTTATCACAGTGCGTCATTTAAATTTATTAAGAATGATAGTTATGGTTTGAATTTTTATATTTAATTCTTTTTTTTTCAGTTTTCAAAGACCTGTGAAGATATTAAGAGTACCTACCAGTAAGCTGCAGACTTTTTATCGGCCGATAGATAGTTTAATTTGTATAGAAAGGTATGCATTTATCAGCCGATACTAAATCGCTGTAATGTGCGCATATGGCCCAACTATTGGCCGACGAAAAGTCTGCAGTTTGCGGGAGGTCCAAGACAACCACAGTTGGTTCTTGGCTACAGATTGACCTATCAAGCGACGTGTCAATTTTTAAGGTAATGTATAAACTCATCCGAGTTTTGCATATTCTTGAATATTGACTAGGCCCCGAAAACTGGACTAAATAGTACTGGAAATAACATAAGCGAAGAACGACTAAAATAATGTTTGCCATCAAAAACATCTAAGCAATCTCTTGGATACGTCTTAAGATACGTCGTCGTCGTCTTAGCGTCATCAAAATCACCTCAACAGCTACGGCCTCAAATAATTATTTACATGAGGCTACGTTACGATGATCTCCTATAACTGGGGATATCATGGCTGACAAAACCGTCCATCTCTCCCTAACTCCAATGGCTCTACCCTCCCTTACACGTCTTCTTAACTGCAATTGCATAAAACTGTAGTAAACTTTCTGTTCCAAAACAGTTAAGGAGCAAGATTACAGTTTATAAAAAAACCGCTGATGGAAAAACATGAAAGTTCCTTTTTTATTAATAGATTACCTGCCACCAAGTCAACCGCGTCAGGTGGTATTTTTCAACGAACGGATATTTTACGTCTTTAACCCGTGTAATTACACGTCAAGCTTCAACGTTAAATAAAGCAAACTGCGTAGCACACCACAATTTAGAAATTACTGCACCTCGGTACATGCCATTACTTATTCTTATAAGTTGTTTTAAACTCATTTTTAATAATAGACTTCGCAGTGGGTAACGGCGTAAACATTTGCCGGTGAATTTGAACTTAAATTAACGAGTTTTATTCTAAAATTTCTTACTTAAACGAATTCTGGGAACGATTTACGCTCGACTGAATTTCTGCTTTTAAATACTTTGTAACGGGCGAGTATAATCAAAGTATGACGTTAAAAATCTGGCCAGAATGAAATTGTGTGGCCGTGGACAATAATCGGTCTCGAGGTCTAAGTAATGGGTTTGCGACGTTGCAGAAAAATTTGATATTTTCGCAGTGTTCACAGCTGCGCCATAATAGTTACTTAAGAACAAATTCAATCAAGTCGCATGGCGCTGGCAGTGGCTTGTTACCGCGCTTCCAGACACTTCAACACTTCAGGTCTCTTTGTGTAAAACGTGGCTAAAATGAAACCATAATTTCAGTAAAGAAGATATTTCATTTTATACACTCTTTTTAAAGAATAACTTGGGAGTGCAAACATCACACCTACCCATCAGTCCTTCAAAAGTTCTAGATATACGAGTAGGTAAATCACAGAATTTGACTGCGTGACTTCAATGAAGATTTCAATATTTTCAATAGATTTGATTTACCTACTCAAATGTGTGCGTGGAAAGACATTAACAAAAAGATAGGAATTAATTTGTAAAGTAATACTGGTTGTATTATGAATGAATATGAAAAATACATAAAAACCTATTACTATTAAATATTTATTCTCAAGATATTTTATACCATTGCATAAATCTTGTGAATGAATCATCTTAAATTTGCCAAGAAAAAAACGCTGAGAAAAACTGCAATGAAAAACAACGAACTTATAAAGAATTATATCATAAACCGAATATTAATGTTAAACTTTAATGTTTCAGCGAAGATTTTTCACTGTGTAGGTAGGTATAATATAATTATCATTACGTCTGTAATTTTTAAATTACGATTTCCTTGTATTAATTGAATAGTACACATTGAACAATATATATTAGCGCGCGCTAATGGATTTTTCAAAAATTAAAGTAGCCTATGTTACGCCTTAGACCTTCAGCTATCTTCCAGTGAAA
>DWPV01003867.1:0-14501 GCA_018251915.1 Urbanus proteus proteus
CACGCATCTCTGATTTATGTGCGTATTAGAAATTATAAACTAATTATCACTTGCTTTACGGTGAAGGAAAACATCGTAAGGAAACCTGCACATCTAAGAGTTCTTAAAAAAAGTTCTCAATGATGTGTGAAGTCTACCAATTCGCACTTGGCCATCGCGGTGGACTACGGCCTAAAATCCCTCTCACTGAGAGGAGACCCGTGCCCAGCAGTGGGACAATAATGGGTTGTTGATGATGATGCTCATTTGCTACTTAATTACTATAAAAAAATATGCCAGTTACTACTACTTAGTTATATTTCCACCATACATATGTAGTGTCAAGCGCTGATGCGTGCAAATATGAAGGGCAAGGCCGTACTTCTGCGTTCTAACTCCTCAAGGATAGCAACGCATCTGTTGGAAACGTCACTCTGAACTCCTGTACTTTTAAAGCTGCAGTGACTAACATCAGACTGCATTCCAGGTTATTACGATAAAAAACATTCTCATGTCAACAAGTAATCGATCAAAAATCTCGCATATCACCATACTAACTGAGTACAACCATGATGTTAACCAAATCAGATCAACTAACCTTAACGCTGCTGAGATAAAAGGTCACTTGACTGCCGCATTCGTTGACACTTGATCATCTTCAGACAACAGAGCAACAACAATAATTGTTGTAAGCAATTTGTGTAATTTGATTGGTGTAGATTAATTGGTGAATTTTTGATAGGTAGGTACTCGAAGCAGGCTGATAACGGAGTTTCGATTCATATTAATTTACGAAGATCTGATAATAAGATATGAATAATAATAATAACACATATTTATAATGTAAATATGTATTTTCGGTTATATAACAACTTACTTACTTACTTACAAATTAGCAATTTTGCAAATTCAGGCTTTTTGATACATTTAGCTTGAAATTAGGATAAATAGACAAAATCTTTTCATCAAATATATTTGAAAATATTAAAATATTCTAAATTAAATTTAATGAATAACATTTTTCAAAGAAATTATCGCTAGCATCACTGATAATTCTTAGCTTACCTAATAGTGAAGTCTGAGCTTATGTGAATATCTAGTTACCTCACAGCAAGTGTTAAAAACTACAATTATCTTTACATTGCATATACATAATATGTAAATTTATAATGCGATTGAATCGTATCTGAAAGGGAAAGTAGTGTAAATAACACGATTAATGTGTAACGATTAATTTAAATAAACACTTTGATGTGAGAAAAACACCGCCAATTGCTATCTATTTATGTCGCCTTTTATTATTATTATCTTTATAAATCTTATTCTTATTATTATTATCAATTAACGCTATTAAAGGTTCGAATCCGGGACACTTAAAATTACAGTATTGATCTAATGCAAAAATACCACTTAGTCCCGGGTTCAAGTTTGGACTTGAACTATGCAATGCAAAAAATGTAAATTTGCCACTTAGCAGGGATCGGACCCGGAACACTATACGATATGTGGGTCTTCAAATACAGTATAAAGACTCCAAGATCAAGCTCGAACCTGAAGTTGACTACCAATGTGTTGCTACCGTTGAGAACTTAGCTGGAAAGCCTCGGATAAGTATATCACCCTTACCACATCCTTCAGACCAGAACACAGCAGTGCTTAACACTGCTGTTAGAAGCCACAACTACATAAAGCTCTACCACCTTTAAAATTCTTTAAAATTGTGTAATATAAGTGTTGCCGGCGGATAAATTTAGGCTTTGAGAAACACTGAGATACTGTTTGAGAAACATATGCGCGTTACGCATCCATTTCCACTGACTGGCTCAGTAAATTGATGATTAACTAACTAGTGGCCAGTATTTCGCCAATGAGTTTCGCCGTGTGGAAAGCCATTAGAATATCTGCGTTAGCGAGTGCAATATGCTTGGTAATTGTTTGCTTGGGTGGTCCAAGTGTGGAGAGTAAGCGGGAATGTCCGTCGTTATAGGAGAATATATGTGATATGCATTAGGCTGTCGCGGGAGAAGTCCGTTCAAGTTTTATAAATTCAAGAAGGCTTTACAAATGTATTTTTTTAAATACTTGGCCTACTTATTAGTCTATAAGCCTATATTATATTTTTCATCATTGCATAAAATGGTAGATGGAGCTACCAACTTATATTAACGTAGATATATATTTTTTATAATATTCAGTTATTTATAAAATATACATCGAATTTCGAAATGTACTTGTTGTCCGATTGTAATTTTGTAAAACTTCTTACTTTGATAATAATAATAAATAACGATGATATTTGTTCACCCTTGTCATACCTACATACTACAAAAAAAAGAAAAGTTATAATTATATTTATTATAACGTTGTTAAATACTACTAAAGCCAAGTAAGAAACATTATTAGGAACCACGTTCGAACATATTATGTGGCTTGCAAAAAAGTGAAAACTAATTCTCTCATTCTTTTGTTTATTTTAGATATTAATGTCTTGGTTTATTTTCAACGTAACACACGAGTCTTGCGTAAAAAGGAAAAATAATTCTTTTTTTTTAATTAAAGTTATTTTTTTAAACCCGCTGCCTCCTGTTGCATGGCACACGTTTTCGCAATGCGGTGGTCGCATGACAGTCCTGGCTTTGTCCCGTTAAAGTGACATATTTTGAGCACGGAGGCCATTCTGCATGAATATTTTTGCGTAACAAATATGTGGACATCTTTTGTCGTGGGAAGCACATGTTAATATGTAACTATTGTCTGTAGCTGAATGAACATACTTGAATACCATATGTAAATGTATGTATCATAAGCCTCATTATTGTCCCACTGCTGGGGTTTAAATGGTTGATCACGAGTAGCCTGTATGTAGCAAAAATGGAAAGACTTTTTTCCACAATGCATGTCACATGAACAAAACGCATATTTTTTCCCTCAAATTGTTCATTTCGCTAATAGAAACATTTTGTATTGTGTTCAAATTCAAATTCTGTCGGGTATTGCAATGTTCTACATGCATAATAATTAAAAAATCTACGTTATAATCAATCATTTAAAATAATAGTCATAATGTCTGTACAATGTCAAAAATTTTAATGGAAAATTAATAGTAATAATAATAGATAATAAGACAATTATTTATGTAAGTCTGAAATTCAATGTCTAATAAAATAGTTCTATGAGTTTTTGTCTCATATAGACCATAGATTATTTCACATTATTCACAGTTATGACATTTACATTATTTATACAAACTCATTATTTATCTTAGGTATCCTTAAACCTATTGGTATTTAAAGGTGGTAGAGCCCTGTGTGGTTCGATTCCGGCGGCACCACCCCCACACCTATTCCTACCTTATAACAGCAGTGTAGCGCTTGTGTGTTCTGGTTTGAAGGGTGTGGTAAGGGAGACATACTTATCCGAGGCGTTCCAATTTAGTCCTTAGGGGTAACAATGCATCTGTGTTCAACCTCAGGTAAGACTGTGATCTTATCGGGGATTGATTACAGAATTTCATGGGCGTCAGTGGCCACTTACCATCAGGCGGACTGCATGCTTGTCATGAAATTTTGCACACACATAATAAGGGGTCTAGAAAAGGACATAAAGTACCGTTCATCCCGAAAAACGTGCTAATCCCGAGGGATAAAAAAGTAACTTTTATACGTACAACCTACCTATTTACACCTACAGCCTCTTGATAGGAATTAATTACATTCTCATTATATCTGAAGCATGTTAATAACTATGAATGCGTATCTACATGCATACGCGAGCGAAGCCGCGGGGCAAATACTAGTTTTGTGTAAATTACTTAAACTTATCCTAACATTCTAGTACTTACTAGATGTGTCTGACATAAACAATACAATCTAATAAACAGATTCTAGAACAATCACTTCTATTTAATAAACATTCGTTGCATAAGGAGAAATCATGCTTCAATAGCGATTCCCATGAGCAAACTCGAGTGAAATTGTTATTACATAGCGTTTGTACTACTTGTACTACTTAGGAATGTTTGTTATTAAATGGTAAAATTCTACGTTACTTCGCACCACCGCCACATTTATTTATGTCTAATTATACCAGTGTTAAGAGCTGCTATGTTCTGGGGAAAAATCGTGAGTGCCAGAGACAAACAAAGACGAATAAACAAATACCAAATACTAAGCCAGAACAAAAATCTTAATTGAGTCGGAAATCTGTCTGATCGCGTATCGAACTTGGAAACCATTGTGTGTCAGACCTTTGTAGTAACCGCTCCGACACAGGGGTTGTCAAAAAGAAAGAGATTTTATACGAAGTATACCAACTTAGTCTTCAGACTTCTGTACCCAACCTCAGGTACTACTCTAATTATATGTGTCGTTAGCTACTCCTAGCGTGAAATTCTTACGTTTTAGTCGAAGAATGTGATTATTAGCTCACTTTCATTAGATACCTTTCCTACGAGTACCAACGCATCTGTAATTGATGTCAGTTAAAACAACAGTTCTTTATGAAGTTCCTTAGTAAGGCAGTAGTGGCCACTTACCATTAGTGGGACTGCATGCTCGTTGCTACGTTTACATCTATACAAATAAATAAAATTAAGTTAAAGTTAAATTTAAGTGTGCGTTTGTGATTTCAAAATATCATTTTTTTTACTCAATGCATCTGAAAGTGATGCAATTTAAAAAAATATCTATCTGTCTGTCTGTTTGGCTGAGGTAATCTTCTAAACGGCTGGACCGATTTCGACAGGACTTTCACTGGAAGATAGCTGAATTTTTGATAAACATTATCGGGCCACTCGCGGGAAAGCGGTAGTGTCAGTAATGTTTAAATATGTATACCTTTTTACTTTTTAAACGCGGGTGAAACCGCGGGGATCAGCTAGTTATAAATAAAACGTAAGCGTTTGGTCCTTTAGATTCATTAGGCACTTAAATTGACAATTGTTATACCTTGCATTAAACCATACCATAGGCCTAATGATGAATTAAGTCCGAAGGATGTAGAGAAATTGATATAATCATATTGTTCGTGTGTATGTGTGTTGAATGGCATTCAAATTCCAGCCGTCAATGGACGCTCTGTATGAACTGCGAATGCATTCCTGTTAGTCGCATTGCATTATGCTAATGTTAATAAGTCAATAGTTTTATAATATTTACTTATTTACTAGCTGATCCCCGCGGTTTTACCCGCGTAAAAGAAGTGAAAGACTTGTATGAACATAAGTGATACCCGGCTCTCCCGCGACTGCGTGGAGCGCGCGCTAATGATTTTTCATAAAGTAAAGTAGACCTTCAGTTATCTTCCAGTGAAGTCCCGTTAAAATCGGTCCAGCCGTTTAGGAGATTAGCTCAGCCAAACAGACAGACAGACAAAATTTTTTTAATTGCATTTTCGTTATAGGTATCGTGTATACTTTCATATGCATTAAGTAAAAAAATAATATATTGAAATCACAAACTTTTTAACTTTTGAAAATAAGTTTTGAAAAATCTATCAGAGCGCGCTCCACGCGCATGCGTGCGCCGTTGCGGGAGAGCAGGATAACATTTATATTTAAATATGTCTTATTTTTTACTTTTTAAACGCGGGTGAAACCGCGGGTATCGGCTAGTCTATTGCAATATATGTCTGTGGTTAATCTTTTAGACTTAGCACTATTTACATCCAAAAGCATCTAAAAGCCTTTCGCGTCCCGAATCTGGATCGAAGACGTCCGAGTGCCATACGAGTGTACCATATTTGGACCACATTGTGCCCCAAGAATGTTGACTCACTGCTGTTTTGAAATAACCTCACGTGTATGCGCCAAATGATGAATATTCAAGCGTTAAAGCTAAGCGATTATAACCACTATTTCCTAGGTCATAAAGGCGATATTTCTGTGGATGGTGGTGGTAGTAAAGTGCTCCAAATGGGGGTAGGCGACCATTGTTGTGTTCAAGGATCGTAGTTCGCTTTCGAAGATCCTTTCACTTGTGAATGATTTTTAGGAGGTAATAGCGATGGATTTGGCTGCCTCTTAAGACTTAATGGGTGGTATTGTTTCTCCGTTCGGTTTGTAGTGAATCGACTTTTAAGCCATTATGCCTTTAGGATATGATTCGATTGTGGGGTATGCCCTCAACTGCCTTATGTTGTAAGGTTCCCAAACCCTTTGTGGGACTCCTTCTTTGGCTACTACTTGTTCTGTTGTAACATCAGTGTTAAGTGCTGTTCTGGTGTGCAGGGTGTAATAAAGAAGAGTTATTTTTCCGAGGTGTTGCAACTTAATCCTCAGGCATAGCAACGCATTTGTGGCCGGCCTCAGATTTATTATTGCGAGCCACGTGGCTTAGCATACTATGATGCGCAATAGGTCCCGGGTTCAATTCCCGACCAGACATTTTTTTATATTATCGAAGTAGCAAACAAGCATGCAGTCCACCTGATCATAAGTGGCCACTGCCACCCATGGACATCTGTAATCAACCCCAGATTAGATCAAGGTCCTAACTGAGGTTGACCACAGATGCGTTGGTACGAGGACTGAGCTGGAACACCTTGGACAAGTATGTATTTACCACACCCTTCAGACCAGAACACAGCAGCGCTTAACACAACTGTTATAAGGCAGAAATAGGTATAGCGATGGTGCCGCTGGAGTCGAACCTCATAAAGTTCTATCACCTTTAAAATCGAAATAATGAATTTCAATTTCTGATCTAGGTTTGGGTGTTTACGTCGTCTTTGTGTGTCCATGGCACCCACGGCACAGGAAAAAATCCTATAGTAGGTCTATGAGTCCATAAAATGTATTTTTTAATTATAAACGCCGATCCTTTACGTCTCAAAATGAGTGACCACTAAAACTTTGTCCCTTTAATCCGTTTGCCAACGACCGCTTTCCGGTTAAGGGTACGGATAGAATGCAATTACCGGCTCAAAGGGGTCTTAATTAAGTCTGGGTCGCTGTAATACGTTGACACACACACACTCAGCCGCTCATATGTAGTAGTGGTCCTTTAATTTAATTGGATATTTCTGTCTGGGTTTTAAGTGAATTTTTGTGGTGTTTATTCGGATTTATAGCTAAAGGATTTTACACAAATACCTTATAGGTATTTGTGTAAAATCGGGTCGGAATCAAATAAAAAAATGATAACAAACTAAGTATTCAGGGTTTGCTTTTTAAGGGTCCGTTGATGGGGAAGTCTGAAACTATAAGGATTAGCGAATAATGCTGAAAGGACTTACGAGGCCGATTTTGATAAAAACTAAAACGGCATCGTTAGATTTTCAAAAAATCTATTTTCGTAACTAACGGGTACACTTTAAAAAAATCACACCTGTATTATTATGCCATCGGAAAGTGTAAGCAACACTATCCAATGGCATAATAATCGGGATCTGACATACTTATCAGAGGCATTCAGACTCAGTCCTCAGAGGTAGCAACGCATCTGTGATCAACCTCAGGTCCTACACCTTGGTCTTATCCGAAGTTGACTACAGGTATCTACGTACGGCAGTGGCCACTTACCATCAGGTGGACTGCATGCTCATTTGTTACATCATCACATTAAAAAAAACATTTTTTGATGAGACAACTTACAATAACTAAATCAACGGCCTTCTTTGGCTCTAAAAGCTCAAATCTTAAGGCCTAAGGTCACAGTGCACACGACACCAGACACCGCTCTACGGAAAAGGAAGACTGTGTAACTGGACTGGACATTTATGGCTCGACACTCGATCAGGAAATAATGTCGCATAATTTACTCGTTAGCTCAAAATGGGCATTCTCTTTATGCAATGTATTATTAGATTGAATAATGATTTGTGATCGAAAGGGATTTATGTATTGTTATAATAATAGATATGGATCTAAAGTTGGTAGACTTTGTGATTCTGGAGGCATAACTGCCATCCATCCATCAGCCTTTTGATCCACTGTTGGACATAGGCCTCCCCTAATTGGCGCTACTCCAACCGGTCCTATGCCTTTTGAATCCAGCGGTTTGCCGCTGTCTTCTTCAGGTCATCAATCCACCCGGTCGGGGCCTGTGCTCCTTCTGCCCAAATTGGTCACAAATACGTTGCTACCCCTGAGGACTAAGTTAAAACGTACCACACCACTTACCACAACTTCGCCTACAGAGACGATGTTTTCAGATAGATTTCCTGACGATGTTTTCTGTCACCGTTAATGCGTGATACTTAAAATGCACTAATATTAGGTACCTTATCTTTTCTTATCATTGGAAGTGGACTGGGATTCCCTGTATTATTCAGATTCTTATTAAATACTTTTTATCTTTCAGTTCAGTCATGAATTGTAGCTTCTTATCGTCCTTTGGATGACAATAAGTAAACCCCAGGGTATTTACATAAATAGTCATAGGCCCTATATTACCGTAGTCGGTATTTCCGAATCGCTGTCATGGGGCCTTTAAAATACAAAAAGGGCTATTTTTCAAAGCCGGCGATGCATTGGCGACTCCTCTGGTGTTGCAAATGTCCATAGGCAACGAAGACTACTTCCCATCAGGAAGCTCGTCTGTCTTGTCATTAGGTTTAAAAATAATAAATACAATATTGGGTATAATATTCTACGCAATATGGAATATTTAGTAAATTTCCATTGTCTTCCGTCCCATGAATTTCACAGGAGGAAATTAATAGGTTTAATGTAGGAAATAGGCAAGTGGTTGTTTTTAAAGATCCATCTCCAACACGGAATTTGTTTTCTATTTTCCTATTATTTTAAATCTATAAAGGTTTCGTCTATGATAATATGTTTAGATAGTACGTAGTTATTTCTGTCATATAACTAGACAGTTGCCTACTTAGATAGCATACATCTAAGTTATATTATCATATCGTAACCGTTTATCGTATCCGCAATAACAAATATTATCTATGGAAAGATTTGAGATCATGAATTTCCTCAATCTACATGATTGACATGCTTTGATCTCATTCGCATCTCATTTTCAAGTCAATTCAATGTATTATGTACTTAATATTTATATTTACGGCATAAGATTTTCAAATTATAGATATAGTTAAGATTTTCTACATTATTTCTGAGTACCTTTCTACATCATTATGTATTTCAAGTTAATCTTCATAATTAGGAGAGCATATTCCATCATGCGTCTTCAAGATTAGTTACTTTATTACCTATCTTTATTTATACTTTGAATAATATTAACGTGATTTATTGTATCTTTCCAGAGCGTCTCGACCAAGACGACGGCTGTCACATCGACAAAAACGACAAAGTGGACGACTATGTCAGTCTTAACACTGGCTTGCGCAAGACTGACTTCTCCGACACCTTCTACGGTGGCAGGAAGATCAGCTCCGAGGAAAAATCCAACAGAGCGAGTCCAGAATGTGTTGTGGTCACTGAGAGCAATGATTCTCCCAGCAGAAGTCTTCGGCCAACACGGGAATCGTCAGAATCACCAACAAAGACGATTCGGAGTCGACAGGCGAGCAGGATTCCTCACTCCCCAGTCAGGAACAGGACTCCCAGCCGTGGCAACACACCAAGTCCGAAACACACTCCCCACATGCAAACGTCACCAAAACTGGCGCCTAAGCTGCCACCCACAGCGCGCAACACTTGGGGAGGTAGAACTGCACCGAATCAAGCCAAGACGAAGTCTAGGCCAACGATTGGAGCTGATACTTTCGAGAATCCCAACAAATCACCAAAAACGAAGCATAAGAACGCGCAATCAGACGCCTTCAAACGGAACTCACCGCTCCGAGCCAGCAGCGCGACGCTGCGGTCACCATCTCATCAGAAGCAGTTGAGTCCTCTGCTAGAACAGATTCTACGATCAGCGGAGACCGCGAAAGACGATGCTGCAGTTTTAGAGAAAATGAAGGAGATTATTCGCACGTACTCAAAAGGCGAGGACTCCTTATCCAGAACCAGCTCAAAAGACTCAGATTACGCTGACTTCACATCGGCCTGGGTGATGTCTGACGGAAAACTCGAACGGTCAACGAGCACACGGCAGTTGGCACAGCCGAGGAAGGATCCTAGGACCGGGGCGTCGCGGATACCAGCCCCGGTCGCTCTCGGCTGCAGGCGGTCGACGTCCACGTCTCAGTTTCAATGACGAGAGATGTCGCTAGCGAGAGCACACAAAGACTGATTGCGCTACAGTGTCGGCACAAACGTTAAGTGCGAAGTGATTGGTTCCTAGGATATTGTTGGTAAATTGAATTGTACAGATTGGAACTGTAATACAACGTTTTGTAAGGGTAGAATCATATCTTTGGAATTAGCCCCTGTAGACGTAGCAAACAATAAGGTCCTGATCAAGCAAGCGTAAGCAAGTTAAAAGCGCAGATGTGAACAGACCTTTTTCTATAAGATGATTCAAATTCGAATTTCAACGTAGATTTAGCTGCGTAATTTAGTTTAGAATCATTATAATTAGATTAGAATTATAGTAGATATTAATACTAACACCAAATCAATAAAAATGTTGCTTATAAGGCGAGTGAGTTAAAGTTAAGTTTTCTGCACAGAAAAATATGGAAAGTTGGCAAAGATTATATAGATGGTGCTAAAATAGTTTTTGTTATTAGACCTAAGTTATTTAAGTTTAAATTTAACGATCTTTGCGATACGACAAGAAATATCTAATAGATTATTATTTCTATTTTATTATTTTCGTACTCTTGGCCTATATGTTATATTAGGTACTGTTCTAGAGGTTTATCTTGATATACTCAAAAAGTAGTTGGTTTACTCCAAACTATATCAAATTTATTTTTGAATAAATTTCGATATAAATTACAATCGAATGAAAATAATATATTCGAACGAATTGAAAAGTTTGACATTTTTTATATTTAGACATTTTTCATTTCAAGTTTTATAATGACAAGTTTAAGTTAATGTTAAGTATTTAGTTTGACTAATCTTTAGTTAAGTTTCTAACAACACCCGGCAAAATTGACTAATTTGACGAAAGTAGGCGTTTTCTTGCATTTAATTAAGTGATCATTCCATATTTTGGCGCCGGGAATTTAGCAATTTTTTTCAGTAATCTCATCTATTTCTGGAAGTAGGTTGTGATGGGTAAGAGCTTATAGCAGGAAAAATAAGCACATTATATTGACTTAGAAAGTAATGGAGTCGAGTTAATGCTAAAAAATTTCAAATTGAAATTGAGTAAAATTTTCATATTTTTTCATATTTTGGTCAAATCCAAGTATCACTAAAAACTAGGTCATATCTGATCAAATATCAACCATAATATTTAGATTGTATTGACATTTTTGATATCTATAAACACGTTTTTTCGGATCTTTGTACTGAACTCGATATTCATTATTTTCTAAGTCAATATCACATATAAAACTAAAAAAAATAAAAAAATCGGATTTAAAATTACACGTGGTACATTCATACCTCAGTAGTATACCAAAATGTAAAAAAAATATTTTTTCACAAATATTTGATTAAGAATTGATTAATCAATAGTCACCGTCCAATGTAGTGATGTCGTTTCATTCATTGTCATATATAATTTAATGTAAGTTAAATTAATGATTGGAACGATTTTGGCCGTTTTTCCTGTCACGCGGGTCCTTCATATCATAAATTTCCTGTCATGCGTGCTAAAGTCCCGCGAGTCGCTAGAAGAAAGCTGCGGATTAATTCCCGCATGCAGTTGAAACATGCGTAGACCCGCGTGACAAGAAAAACGCCCTTAATATGATTGATTTTCGTATCACGATGGTACGAAGTCATTTATATTTTAAGTACCTACTCTTTAATAAGAGGCATTGGATGTACAAGCTTTCCTTACAATTTTGCTACCGTTCTTCTACGCTTCGCACTTATTATATTTATATTCAGCTAATATATGTTTATAAAATAAAAAATCTGCATATTCAGCTCTGCCCGGAGTTTAGATTTACTTTTCAGGTCTTGTTTTTAGAGAAGGAATTCGGAGTTGATAAAAATAGCGAAATACTAAACTAAGTGTATTGAAAAGTGCAAATTTGCAATAAAATCACAATAAACGAGTTTCTAAGCTAAATTGGCTTATAAGTAGGTTTGAGATAAGCCAACAATAAGCCACTCAAAACGCCGGACCTAACTCTAGAACGAGACCTAAGTGTCACTTGTATAACGAACGTGAAGCCACTTTCATTTGTCACTTTCACACTTTTCCTTTTCACTTTCGAAGTGTTAATATGAAAAATGTATTGACGACACGTTTGGTAAATAAGTGACAAGTGTTAAATTCTACAAGCATTCTTAGTAAAAATAATTAATTTATATTACTGGTTAAAATGTTCAATTATAATTGTAATTTAATTGATTGTATTTCAATTGTATAATTTAAGGTATTATTTAATTTAAAATTCATTTATATTACATTTTTAAGGATTTAATATTTAATTTTATATTTGTTTTTATAATAAAACTGAGAATGCTTGTCTTGAATATCTTGCTATAAAAATAATGCGCAGAATTATACTGCAACTTTAATTATACATGGTATAATTATACATTTATGGCGTGTATAATTCAGTTGTAGTATAATAGCTAATCTAGAGGCTAAGACCATAGTTAAGTTACTGTCTCCGACTCATGTTACCAGTGACTATGCCATAGAAAATGTTATCTTTCACTGAATAAACCATTTTACGTAATGGAATGATGATTTTTATTTTTATTCCCTTCGTTTTTAAATTACTCCTAACATATATGATAATAGGTACATTTACACTACATTTATACCCATAATAAGTAGGGAAAAAATAATATAATAGAAAATAAATATGAATTTTTTTTTGTTATGGTTTTTATAAAAATGACTAGATGATCCCCGCGGTTTCATCGGAGTTAAAGAAGTTAAAAGGCATACATATTGAAACATAAGTACTATAAGTAGGGCTGTCCCGCGACAGCTATCTTCCAGTGTAAGTCCCGTCAAAATCGGCTTAGCCGTCTAGAAGATTACCTCAGCCAAACAGACAGAAAAAATGTATTTTTATTATAGGTATCGTGTATACTTTCATATGCATTGAGTAAAAAGTTGTTATTTTTAAAATCCCAAACAGACACTTCCATTTTATTTATTTGTATAGATATACGGTATGTACTAATAATTTACTCTACTTTACTTGTATTTACTAGAAAACACAAGCGAATAAGTATTTAAAACGAAAAACATGACGGGAAACGTTTAAAAAAACGCAAATATCTTAAATCGCTGTCTATTAACTGCAAATTCAGCACCTTTTGTTCTGTTTTGATTTTATTTAGTTATTACTGATTTCCTTTAATTTTTTATTTCGTAGTTTCTCAAACAATCAATCGCAATCGAACTGCTGCCTCAATAACCTTTTCCTTCTTTATTCTTAAAATAACAAAGAGGCAACAAGCACATCTGCATAGTGTGTCAAAAACAAAAGTCAAAAACCTTTCTGTCATAAAATAAAAAGTAAATCGAAAGCTTCAAGTTAAATACAAAATCACCACAATAAAACAGTAATGATTGGTTAGAGAATCTTCAGGCGTTGGAGATGACTCCTCGGATGCTGATCGGTTCCTTCTGGGAGACCACAGTCTTCCTGCTCATCATATTTGCTGCGTATCTGTCCATACGAGGTCTGCTCAGGGCTACTGGGTTTCCAAGGGTTTGCTAGGTATATTATTTTTATTGATAATAATGTGAGTGGTAATCTCTCAGATAAATAAAGTAGGTAGATCTATCATTCCTAACAAAAAATGAAGCCATTCTTAAAATGGTCGGGTTATAAAAGTGATTATGTGAGCGTAAACTAAAGGTACTGACAAAAAATTACGCTAGTTTTGTTTGTGTGCGTATAAATACATTAAAATAGCGTAGTTTTTTGGCTTCACTCAAATTACAAGGTGGTGAGTAATCTACCTATTTTATATATCTGAGTGTAATCTATGAATTGTTGAATAGTTGAAAATTCACGCTGATCTTTTAGCGCTTTTATAACTCATTACAGATGACTTAGATCCATATGAGATGCTGTTTTCTGGTTTGAAGGGCGTGGTAAGGGAGACATATTTATCCGAGGCGTTCTAACTTAGTCACAGGTAGCAACGCATATGGTCGACCTCAGGTAGGATTGTGGTCTTATCTGGGCTCGATCATAGATGTCCATGGGTGGCAGTGGCCACTTACCATCAGATGGAGGAGATTACAGGAGATTTTTTACAATCAGTCGGACTGCATTCTCGTTTGCTAATTCAACTACATGCAACTACTACATTAGTATGTTTACTGTGGTATCTATTATACTTAGAATGAGTTCGGCGTATGCCCCTTCAACATAGTAGTATAAAATTATTGAAATTAGGCAAGATTATTTCATTTTTCAGATTATAAATCTTATAGCTGTGTAATTGCCCCATAGAGAAAATATATACCTAACTACTGAAGATGGAATTCGACGCGATACTTTTAGGACTTCTTATGTACTTGCTACTAGTGGGACTATGTTAGTATATATATTATTTATTT
>DWPV01003868.1:0-14500 GCA_018251915.1 Urbanus proteus proteus
GTCGTGGGTGCCATGGACACACACATACACGAATACACAAACACCCAGACCCAGAACAGAAATCTAAATTCATCATTCAGATGTCTGTTTGGCCAGAAATCGAACCCGAGACCCATTGCGCGAAACACGGGTATAGTAACCGTTCCGCCACGCAGGTCGTCATATAGATGCTTTATTGCCTCTTAGGAGCAAATTGAAAAGCCCCTGATAAGTATACCACCCTTACCACACCCATTACTTTTCTGGCATATAGTAGCTCTGGCTAAGTAGTAGTATTTTTAAGATATGTACGACACGTACATACTTATGTAATGTGCCTTCTTAATTAAACTGAATCGTTTCAATACTTCCGCAATGGATTTTGGGTTGTGGATCCTTTTTAAAAATTTCAGAACTATTACGATATTTCGATATTTTCTATCTTTTTGAACAGAAGCCCAACTCAGACCAAAGGTCATTCCAAACTATTTACAGACCTAGTTTCTATGACAAATAATAATTATAAATTCAACTCACTCATCAACACAATGCCCAGCAGTGGCAATCCAGCCCTCGTTGATGATGGCCCCACCACACCTGTGGGTGGAGGAGAAACCGAAGAACGAGTTCCGTCGCACCGAGACCTGCCACGGCCACCTGCCGAAGCTGGAGTCCTTGCCGCCCATGATGCGGGTCTCTGGTCGTGGCCACATTGACGTCACGCCACACTCTGGAACATGATCAAAGGGGAGAATTAATTTCATCAAATTCAGAATATTACTTTGAACGTTAAGAAGCCTTCTCAAATGGTTTCGATTATAAAAAGAAACGAAACCTTGTTTCTTGAGTCATCAATATTGGAGCCTTAAAACAAGGTTTAACAGACACCTTCTAGGCAAGCGTGCTACATCTTAGGGCTCATCATCAAAAGTTTATATCATAAAAAAGACAAAAGATAGTTTTTTAATATGTAGGTCTAATGATCGAATTACTAAATTTTCGGCAATTCGAGACATTTTTTTTAGATACTAATCACTCCCTCAGATGGAAAGGAAATTGCTGAAATAGTATCGATCAATACATTCCATTTAAAATATTCTAGAAACCTCTTAGCATGTATTTTTCTAACCTGCTGGCATTTTAACCTTATACCTAACTTCGTCCTGATACATATCAAGATTCTGTCAGGAGAACCTGTACGATATTGCAATCAATATCCCGAGGGATTACATTGCTCTTACTCGTGATAAAATACTGCCCTATCTATACAAATAAATAAAATTGAAGTGTCTGTTTGTGATTTCAAAATAACATTTTTTTACTACATGCATATGAAAGTATATACGATACCTATAACGAAAATGTATTTTTTTTGTCTGTCTGTCTGTCTGTTTATCTGTTTGTTTGGCTGAGCTAATCTTCTAAACGACTGGGCCGATTTTGACGGGACTTTCACTGAAGGATAGCTGAAGGTTTAAGGTGCAACATAGGCTACTTTATTTTTTGAAAAATCTGTAATGTTTAAAAAGTATTCACTTTTACTTTTTAAACGAGGATGTAACCGGGGGGATCAGCTAGTAGAATAAAATATAACGATAGACCATCAAGTAACATAAAAGCATCAGCCACTTCAAACAAACTGTTGGCAATGCACTGTACAAGTTGCGAAGCCTATGAATATAACCACTTTGCAAGTATAACAAAATTCCACTCGGAGACAAGAATTATTTCAACACGGTTATAACATTGCCAAGATAGCAACGTTCAGGTCTTGGCATATCGCCGAATGGCAACGAATCGAAGAGAGACAAGGAAAATGAAATTGCCAAGAACATTACATGCATGGCACGGTCTGTGTCCTACTGCCAGCGAGTAAGCGATTTTAAAGGATACGCTGCGCGTATGAGCGCGCTCTTGCGTAAATCTCAGCTGATCTACAAAGTTAAGCAACGTCGGGTGCGGTCGATAGATCGAGTTCCGCTTGTGAAAAAATAAATTATGCGTGTTTCCGGACTACAGAGGACACGTTAAATCTCGTCAAATGCGTTATGGAGTCGGTTTGGAAACATGTGACCTGTATTGGCCACTAACCTTTTCACCAACATGCATTGAAATAGGTGATGAGCTACGTTCTAAGCCTACCCTCGATATGGGAAGTGACTTAGCCCAACGGTTCGAAATACCTAAACATAGAGTTATTATACTTCGAGAAGTGGAGCTGGCCTAAAATGTGTCCATGGAAAGAAGAGAAAGCAAATGAGGCTACCTCATATAATAAATTGATTAGACAAAGATAAAAATCGATTTATCATCTTCCCTTTTTTATTATTCGTTGGACACTCGCACTAACAGATATACAGGCATATCTGTACTCTCCTACTATAAATATAATAACTATAATTTAATATATAAAAGCTATAATTTTCTCGTTTAATAGTTATTCGCTATTTTAGAACGATAAGACAATTGCCTATCAAGTTAGCAAGAATGCTTTCAGAATAAATGGTGTTCAGATATGAGAAAATTAGTTATTCTGAGAGCAAATGTGAAAGGATATTAATGCTACTTTAGTTTCATTAAGACTTCCATGGATGTAATGAATTCAATTCAATGTTCAGTCTTATCGTAGAAACGTATCAGTTTGAATGCATTTCATGAAATTTATAGCAAGGAAAATGTTACTTCTTTAGCAATTGGAAAAATTCAACTGGTTATCTAAATGGAAGTTAGTTTTAAGGAATTTATTTGAAAAGTATGGGGTTCGTGATCATTTGATATGTGTTAAACTTATCGCATGTTGCAATAATTATTACATTATGTGCCCTATTAGATTGTCCCTGTAGTTACGAGACCAGAATAGGGTTACGGTATCCCCTGCTTGTCGTGCGGAGAATAAAAGGGGCCTTCCCGAGTCGCGGGCGGCTAGAGTGGGAGCTCTAGCCGTTCGTCTAGTGGCCCGGGAAGGATGGAGGTACGTGTGGTCGCATACCGCCGTGCACCTGACGGTGCGGCGAGAGCAGCGCTCGCAAGAGCTGAGCCCGATGGGGCAACGCGCTCAGAGGACTCCGGATGGCTTTCCAAGCTGACATCACGGAGTCCTCTTCGGTGCGCCAAGGACGGCCACCGTGGAGGGATTTAGGTACCCATTGAATTAATTGGGCAAGAGGGCGCAATAGATTCTTATTAGTCGATATTGTCTACTTAAATAAGTCCTTAAATTTAATAGTAAAAAGTAATAAATTGACATCTAAGTGGTCACTTTAGTCCACAAACGTCTGTTAACGAGGATTATTACCTACTCGTACGGATGTCGCAACCTCTAGGGGTTAATTGGACCTTATCGTCAACTCTATTCCATTTTAAGGGTCTATTCTATACTACTACAAGTAAACTTCTATTCTATACTAAAAATAACAAAGATACATTTTAAAATACATGTCCTCTTATTGTATTTTAAAATGTCGTAGAATTTTTCATTTTATTCGAGGTCTCGTTGTAATAAAAACTAGATTTATTTTTTCTTAATTGTGTTAGCAGTGTTCTTGAAGATTGCATTTTAGCTCGTTTGGCCGGCCCCTAGCTACGACAGTAACGAGTTAACAATTATAATTAGGTAAAAGTAAACATCTAAAATCAAGAAACAGCACAGGTCAGTCAACATTTCATATTCTAACATACACTGCCCACGAAATAAACATAATTAGACCGCGGTCTTAACGCTCGACAGTTACTCGAGGGCCAGGAAACTTTCGCTTCAAGCGTCGTTTTGAATTTCAGTATATTCGCTACAATTTGCAACGAAATATGGCCTTATAATCACATACTTTTGTTTACGCTCATCGCTGACGCTTGTAACGCTAAGAATAACGCTTGTAGTGAATGTTTCGTGGCCCTCAAGTTAGTGATAATAAAAGGGACAAATTGCCCAGTGTTCCGTGGGTACAGTGGGGACAGTTGGCACATACGGGTGTAATGCCGGTTGAATTATTCTTGTTTATTTGGAACTAACCAAATATAAGTTGGTGTGGACAAGATTTTGGATGACCATTAAAACGTTTGCAACAAACATTTTTTTATATGATCGAAGTAACAAACGAACATGCAGTCCACCTGATGGTAAGTGGACATCTGTAACCAACCAGATTAGATCAAGGTTCAATCTGAGGTTGACCACAGATGCGTTGCTACCCATAAGTGTGTCTCCCTTACCACACCCTTCAGACCAGAACACAAAAGTGCTTAACGCTGCCATTATTAGGCAGAAATACGAGTAGGTGTGGCGGTAGTGCCGCCGAAGCCGAACTACATAGATAGCTACTTATCCAAGGCATTCCAACTCAATCCTCAAGGGTAACAACGCATCTATGGTCAACCTCAGGTACGACCTTGATTTTATCTGGGGTCGATTACAAATGTCCATAGGCGGCAGTAGACACTTACCATCAGGTCGACTGCATGCTCGTTTGTTCCTTTGATCATGTAAAAGAAGTTTTCTCTTCCCTTTAACAGATAAGTACACAATATTTTTATAGCACTTTGTGACTTAAGCCCTCACTTTACGCACGCCTTTCCGCGTGCGAGCGGACTTATGTCACGCGTACTATAAAATAAAATACGATACTACTGACCTATGCTGCCTATTAGGCACGCCGTTTATCACCCTCGCTTCGCTCGGGCGCTAACTTCACGCCGTGCCATAATAGGCAACATAGGTCACCCGTATCGTAATGTACTATTTCTTAGGAATGACAGTAAAAAAGTACCTACCAACACCATTACTCGCAGCCGTTGTATGTGTCGGTGATGGCGTCGAATCATCAGTCTTGTTGATCATGTTCAGTAACGGATCCTTAGGTTTGATGTAGTTCTTATGCGGCTTGCTGGTGGTCGTGGTGAACTTCTTCGTGGGTTTTGGCTTCGCAGCCGGCTTCTCCCACGAGGGCCGTGGCTTGGTGATGAACGTCGGCTCGGTGGTCGCTTGCCAGTGGATGGTGTTTAGGTTGCTCGGTCTTGACATTAGATGTGCTGGAAATTTAAGGACGTATCCTTGTAATTATATTATGTTGTGATGAAGTTATGTTTTTACTGGTCGAAAAAACGAAGTTGGGTGGCTTTGTTTTTTAAAGTAAACATTAAAGTCAAAATTAAACGGTCCTTGCATCCATAGAGGTCTATAATCTATTTCGTAGAGTTGAAAAGTCTATCTGAATAGATCCAAGGTGAGTTGCAGACTCCAGTCGTCAAAGATAATTTTAGAAATAACTTAGGAACGTTAGACCCAATTTTAAATTATAGATCTCACAATTCTTCAAACTTTAAACTAAACTAGAACGGTGGATAATTGCTACTACCTATACCTATACTATACCTACCTATTGCTATAAAACATATAAGGATGGCGTGGTAGTGCGGAACTTTGTCAAAAGAAATTATTATTCATTATTTTTAAGCAGAAGCCCTGCTCAAAAAACTACATAGAAATAATATTATTAATATTTTTCCCTAACTTAAAAATTAATAACAGCGCCATCTTTCATGATTATAAGAACTATTTGGTCAACTCACCCGCTGAAATACTGTTGTCAGAATGTTGTTCAGATACGGCCATAGGTCGCGCTCCCGGTAATATACTAAGACTAGACGAGATTTTGTTGTGGGGACTAGTTTCCACTTCACTGGGCCTATTTACATTTTGGTACTTATTTACACTGTTATATGTTATTTTATTAACTATATCACTATTTTGTTCGCTACTTGAGTCTAAATTGCCTAAAGACGGCATGTTTACTTCTGGCGGCCGATAATTGTAAGGCGCGCCATCTATCGGCTTGGTCATGAACGAAGGCCGTTGCGTTTGTATGGTAGGTCGCGTCGTAGTTTGAGTCGAAGTCTCGATAGGTGGCGATGTGCTCATAGTGGCACTGAGTGGCGCTGAATACGGTCTGTCTGTGACTGTAACTGCACTCGAACTCTCTGAAAATTTTATGAAAATTTGTTTAGTATATTATCGCAAAAAAAATTAAATAAAAAAGTTATAAACTGAATAAAATAACTTTGTATAATAATTACAGAGGTAATAAAATTTTAAATATAAATTTAGAATGTTTATCATTTTGTTACAAATAATATTTTTTGTCAAACAGTGTTATCGATATTGTGACAATTTTAATAAAATGCAATGGCAAGTACATCTTTAGACATTTATTTCCATAGTTATAGATAGTAGCGCCATCTAGCGTCGAGTAGTATAAAGAGTCACGAAACTAACCTTCCACCAGTGGTTTGTCGGGTAGCATGCAGCAAGACCCGAACATGAACCCATCGACACACACGCCAGCGTGCGTTCCCCCCACGCGGTTGCACTCCTGCACCCACATGCACAGCCCCCGCGCGCCCCTCACCGTGCAAGCCTTGCGCGACATCTGGTAACCTGGAAAGAAAATAATAAATATTTAAAAAAAGTTCCATAGGAAAGTTGATGAAAAATAAGACGAATCCTTATAGTGGAGGATAAAGTATCCGAGCACATGCATAGGAGAAATAAAGTAGGTAGTTAAATATTAAGTGCGCTTGAAAAAACATGAAGCCGTTTTAAAACAGTAATCGTCAAAAACTACACTATTTCAAGAAAACATTAGAAACATACCTAATTGAAAAAACTTTAAAGTGAAAAACAGCTAAACAAAAATGAAAACAAATTCAGTTTTAGCTACATCTAGTAACGAGTAGCGGTACTAATTGACATGTTTATGTATCATATGCAACAATAGATGGCAGTATGTGTCACAATTTAGCTTTACCATTAAAACGTACGACCAGTAAATTAAAAAAAAAAACAAACAAGTCTGGATCGATTAACCATTAGCGAATATATGTCACTAATTCTATGAGTAACAGAGTTCCTATTATCATAACGTAGATACCTTATACCAAAATATTGTAAAAAGAAATTAGGTACAGAAGCATGGATAATTTTTTTAGTACTTAATAAATTTTCCACCATTATTAAACTTTTTGCTTAATATCGAAAGATAAATTATATTCCAAACATCCAAATCCGTTTCTACGTCAAGCCATAGAATTACCTTCTTTAAATATTTACTAACATTACCTACCTACCTTTCGTTAAAAATTCACCTACTTTGTACTAGTACATTTTTAACGAAAGTGATATTAGTGGCTTGGAAACACGAAACCGACATGGTATGGCCACATTTGAATTTTTTAGCATCTTTCGTCGTGGAAAATGTTTACATAGTTTTCTGTAATGTGAACAAACCTTCTTGTAGGTACTATATCATCATTATCATTACATAGTATAAAACAAAGTTGCTTTCTCTGTCCCTATATCCCTATGTATGCTTAAATCTTTAAAACTACACAACGAATTTTGATGCGGTTTTTTTAATAGATAAAGTGATTCAAGAGGGAGGTTTATATGTAAGTTAACGCGTGCGACCATGCGGGCAAAAGCTAGTTTATTATAAATATGAATTAAAACAGCTTAGATCGATCTAAAAATAATGCTTCGTAGCGCAGTTGTCGTTTTTTTACTACCAAAAGAATACCAAACTATATGCAGTCCACCTAATGTAGGTAAGTGTTATAAATGTAATGAAAAAATATGAAAAGTAATTTATACGGAAGCAGGTAATATTTTTAAAAGAGTGAGAGAAAATTCAGACAGTGAAAAAAGGTAGCAACATTATCCTTTCCGTACAAAATCGATCCCAGCACCCGCATCTGTGGGAGCATCCATTTTATTACGGGCATTGATTGTAGAAAAATCGGCTAAATCGTAGATTTTGTTCGTTCCGGGACTTCCATTAACCTTTTTCTTTATCCAATTTTCTAGTCACTTCTTTATAAGGGTCTCGAGAAAAATAATGCCTTCAGACCCACACTTAGATCTTTTATGTAGTAAACGAAAATACTACACAAGCACTCACCCAATAACAAATTTAAATTTATAGGACCGTATAAAAATAATACTTTACTTTTAAAAATCATATATTATTTAAATGTTTGCTTTACCGAAGATTGCACCCGAAACCCTCCGTTTAGCTCCGTTTGGTAACCACTAAGCACGCAAGCCTAATATTAGTCGTTAGCTACTTCATTTAGGTGCCCTATTTTTACCTGCGTTAAGATACCGATACAATTCCTAATCACATCAATATATTTTTATTATAAAACATATCTAATGTTCGAAGACGCTTTGAAGGCACTTTCTACAGTCATAGCTCCACTGTAGGATTTGTTTTGTATTGTGGGTGCCATGGACACACAAATACAAATACACAAATACCCAGATTAAGACCAGAAATCTAAATTCATTCAGACATCTGTCTCACCGGGAATCGAACCTGGGACCCAATTCGCAGCAGACCAGTATGGTGAAAGCTCCGCCACGTGGATCGTCCATATGACAAATCCATTGTAATACGAAAACAACAATATATATATCATCGCTACACGTGGAAAGTACCCTCATAAAAACGTATCTACTAAATAAGTAGGTAGGTGAATAAGTTACGGCTCCCAATTAAAATTGACAATGAAATATATTCAACGTTAGCCTTTATTGTATAAAATAAATAAAAACGGGGGATATTTGAACCAAATTTTATTTTTACCAATAAGTTTCCGTCCCTCCCTCCATCCCCCTGAGGAGAGTGGGGTGGGTCCGACTCGATAGTCATATTTTATTTTCGTTTGAACTCAACCACGAGCAGATGTTTGCGAATATTGTATAGGTAGTCCAATGGATTTTTTGATAAATAAACCCCTGTGCTCCTCTATTTTTAGAAAGGATAAAACGAATTTTCAGGTTTACCGTATTTATATACAGTAAATTAATGATTCATAGGAACTGTTTGTTTTATAGGACGCGGGGTGTAATATTTAAGTAATAATTAAAGTTTGAATGCGTGTCTAATATTTTTTTAATAAGTTTTTTTGATATTCCACCATGCATTACATAGAAAATGCATATATATATTACTACCTGATCCCCGCGGATCCATCTGCGATTAAAAAGTATTTTTTTTTTTTTACAAAAATGTCATCCCGCTCTCCCGCGACTTTCATTTATTTGTGTAGATGCATACAAAATAGCAGGCTTTAGCTAGTTTTATATAAAAAACATAGAATATCTGATAGTTTACATATTTCATTATCTATGCCATTATAGAGCTTCAAAACTTTAGTCCCTTATAGGAAAGGCTCTTCCCAAAGCTCTTAAGTAAGTTTAAGTATCCAACTACCTATTCCATTGTTCGGCACTATTAGGCCGGCTCGACACGTTGGTTCCAACGTGATTCCAACATTGGTCCCAACGTCATATGTTCGTGTCGATCGAGAAAATCGTATTGGCACCAACATTGGGGGGAAGGGTATTGGTATATTTTTTACAAAATTGCGTCAGAAGGAGTACAGTCCAAACGGCTTGACGGATTTCAACATATGAGATGTCGTTGGATTCGTCTCAAATGGCATAGTGACATAGGATATATAATTTTTAATTATGGCCCCTGGCACAAAAATAAAAGGTGTTTATACCATTTTCTTTCAATCATAGCAATATGGGTATCAAAGTCTTCATTTTAAGCAATCAGATTTTTTTATTTTTCAAGAAAATTCTCTTGTCTAGATTCAGACGTTAACCCGAACGCCATAACTTTAACGTAGAATTAAAATAGCATTAGAGCCACAGACATTGGAGCCAACGTTTTGACCAACAACTTATGATATTAAGACCAATGTTGAGGCCAATGTGTGGAGCAGGCCTAAGATATAAGTTGGGGCGAAGTGAGCTTAGCGAAGTTCTAATAACGTAAGTAAGTAATGGATAATCTTATCGTTTGAGGAACTTGCACGTTCTTGCCCATTGTTGTAAATCTTAAGAAGGGTAATATCAAGTTGAGTACTCCAAGCTTCATATTAGATGCATCATTTTACGATCATAGCATAGTCTTGTACGGGAGGAATATGGCACGTCACGTAGCTAAACCTAAATTTTATTTATTGTTGTTTAAGACAAATCGTCTTAAACAACAATAAATTATAATTATTAATTAATTAAACATGTGAGTAGCAAACAAGCATGCTGTCCACCTGATGGTAAGTGGTCACTACCGTCCATTGATATTTGTAATCAACGCCAGATAAGAATAGTCTTACTTGAGGTTGACCACAAATGCGCTGCTACCCCTGAAAACTAACAATTTTTAAAGATACCTTTTAAGACCATCATTTATTAAACCTCTCATAATGACTTAGGAACAATGAACATAAAAACCAATCTTAAAATCACATACATTATCTCTTTTATATTGAAACCTCATGTAATCTCATTTTTACTTAGTAGAAACATAGACTGTGCGTTGGAAGACGGTAAAAAACATTATTCCTTGCTACATCATTTTCGTTATCCTTCGCAGCAGCATCCGTTTCCGCTTTTCTCTTTCCTTTTCAGTTCTCATTTCCGGCATCTCTATTACTATTTTCTAAATATTTTTTGGGTATGTTTTTTATTTATCTAGATTTTTTTCTGAGAGTAATATCTTCAAACAAAACTCTATACTATGTTCTACTCTATTCACTAATCTTAAAAAATAATACATAAAAAATAATACTTAAAAACTTAAACCTAATAATAAACTTAACTAAAATACTACTTAAAAACTACTTACTTAAAAAATAATACTTAAAAAATAATAAAATAATACAAAAATAATACCCACTAACTGTTACTCGACCTTCACATTACTAAGGACTCCTTTATAGGCAGTTTTCTTATCTGTCCATAGATTTATTAGGAGACAATTAATCTAATCCCTTGTCTGTTCTGCAATTCAGTTAACGGTCTACGAAGGTCAGACGGTCATCGCAGTGAAGAATCTAATAGCCGTTATAGTACTGAATCAGATTACAATTATCTATCACTCAAATAGGTCAGAAATTTAACTGGAATTTGAGTCTTTTGTGATGTTTTACACAGACTAGAATATATTATGAATTTTTATGTTTTGTTTTTTTATATCATCAAAGTAGCAAATGAGCAGTCCATCTGATGGAAAGTGGATACTGCTGCCCGTGGACATCTATAATCAACCCCAGATAAGAACAAGTTCCTACCTGAGGTAGACCACATATGCGTTACTACCGTTGAGGAGTGAGCTGGAACGCCTCGGATAAGTACCTATGTCTCCCTAACCACACCCTTCAGGCTAGAACAAAGCAGTGCTTACCACTGCTGTTATACCTAAAGCAGAAATAGGTGTGGCGATGGTGCCGCCGGAGTCAAACCGAAGCTCTACCACCTTTGAAATCGTATTGGAGTTTCTTGCGCCGCTTCTTCTCTATAGCGAATACACCTTCCGTAGCGGTGGAAGATTTTTGACATACAAAAATAAATTATCTGAGAATCAATTTTGAAAAATGAGATTTGAATTTTAATTTAATTGATAATATTTTCGCATAAATATATATGTCTATCACAGTAGAATTTCTCCAAAAATATGCATTCGAAAAACATGATATATTTATCATATTAACTTACATAGTTAATTAAATATTTTGATTGTAGGGGTATTCATTGAAGCAAAATCAAACTTATTTATCAACATTTTGAAATACTTTAAAACATCAAAAAAATCGTAAATATTTTACACTAATAAGTAAAAAGTATCCCACGCAACAAGAACACATCAATTTAATAAATGTAGGTCGCCAATTAATTCACATATAAAATACATATAATGATATGCTACTAATGTGTTCTTAAAAATATAATTTGATACTAAATTAGCCAGAAGCTCAAACTTGAGTATTGATAACGATCTTAATTGCGAACAGTAGCATACTAACGTGACATCTGTGAATACAGACGTGCTTATTTTATACTGCGGATTTTTTCAAATTTTGTATAAACTGTGTAGATGTTTTTTGAAATACATTTAAAAATTGAACATATTAAAAAAAAATTAAAGAAAATTGGTATTAAAAAGCATTTTTGGGACTCTCCCAAGACGCAGTGATTTAGACTCATTGTTTTATCTTTAATATAGATCTTCTTTTTTTGTTTATATTACTTTTAAATTTAATATGTTATATATTTTGCATACATATTTTACATAAGAAAATTTAAATGTAACTTGCCCAGCCGGGTACCAAATCTAGAACCCGTTGCATGCTACACCATTTATTTCTGTTTAGGGTTTGGGTCTTACGTAACTCTGGCGCCCACAATTATATACCTACTTTGGGTTTTAAGTATAGAAAGCATCAGCATCAAAAATCTTTGTTTCCATAAATAGCAGATACATTATCTACTTTAAAATCTAGAAACTTAGGGCCACGAAATATGCTCTTGGCGTTGGCGTCCAGATTACCCGAGCGCAGCGTTTTTTAAAAATTACGATACAATTTTCGAAGAAATTTCGTGACCTTAAAATAGTACCTTACATTTTTTAGAATTCAAGCTTGCAATGTCAAGCAAATAAATAATTCATTGTGAATGTTTCGTGGCCCTCGAGTAAGTATGGCATAAATCCGCAATGAACGAACATCATAACACTCGTATAGCGCAGATTCAGTTGCGAAGCGCATAACAGCATTAGTACGTGAGATTGATAAACTCAAGACTCAGGCCCACGATGGTTTGAACAAAGAATAAAATCAGAAGGGTTCATACATACATACAATATATGATGCCCATCAAAAACAATTGGTAAATAAATCCCTATGTGGTCCTACCCCGTAGGCACTGCCGTCAGATCTATTTGTGCCTAATATCATCAGTCTCAAGCGCTACTGCATTCTGGTTTGAAGGGTACGGTAAGTGAGACATATATTATTTATCCGAGGCGTTCCGACGTCCTTAGGGTTAGCAATTTGGTCAACGTTAGAATCTTTTCTGGGAGTTTACTACAAATATACATGGGCTGCAGTAGCCACTTTTCATCAGCTGACCCGCATGTACGTTTGTTACTACTAATAAAAAAAAACAGAAATAACGTAAGTAACCCGAGATAATACGGATATCGTCTGTATAGCCCTTCTGTTTCCTCTGACCTTCTTTACTCTGTGGAAAGGAACTCCGAATGCTATTACTGATATTATTTTATATTGCTAGCCATTTGTGAAATTATATTTTATGCTGGAATTATTGCTTTATTCACAGAATATAGAAATCGGATTTATTGTTCAAGGAATTCGGTGGGAATTACATTTTCAATACTTCCGTATCTACCGTAAATGGAAAAGATATTAAACTAAGATTGTTATGAGTGAGGTATAAAATTATTTTCCATCCTTGTTTAGTACCTACAGGATGAGAATGAGATTTTAGTTTCGTTGTTGATAATTTCGATCCACTAATAGTACATTACGATACGGGTGGCCAAAGTTGTCTATTATGGCACGGCGTGAAGTTAGCGCCCGAGCGAAGCGAGGTTGTTAAACGCAGTGCATAATAGGCAACTTAGGTCACTAGTATCGTATTTTATTTTATAGTGCGCGTGACAAAAACCCGCCGGCACGCGGAGAGGCGTAAAGTGAGGGTTTAGGTCACAATGTGCTATAAAATAATTAATTTATTCGGCGTCGCATATAACGAATTTGTTATACCTAATGCACTCTGAATTGTGTATTTTTTCTATATAAGCGGTAAGTAGGTATGTATTAAAATATTATCAGTACAGTTACGTATATAAAAGGAAAATAAACGTTACATAAATAGGAAATGAAATTTATTGTAATCATACAAATAAATAAAAACGGAAACTTATATTATTTTAAATTTATTTTTTGCTACCAATAGGTATTTGTCAAAAATTTGTACACTTCCTGTCAAAAACCGGTATTTTAGCATTAAAATCATAGTAAGTATTGGCAATCTCTATTCACTGTAAAATGATCTAATTTTAATTAGGTTTTGTTAGTAAATTAATGTCCTTCAAAACTAATATAAACTTTAGTTACTAACAATAACAAATTTCGTTATTGCACTGCGATACGCTCGCATCAAGCCATATGCTAAAATAGCAATTCCATTAGTCGTGAAACATTAAATACCATACTCGTATAATTTAAGCATTTAGGTGATTGTGTAAGTGTTAACTATAAATAATCTATACAAATAAATTGATGTGTCTGTTTGTGATTTTAAAATAACACTTTTGTCCTCGACGCATATACCTATAACGAAAATGCAATAAAAAAAATTGTCTCTCTGTCTGTCTGTCTGTTCGCCTGAGGTAATTTTCTAAATAGCTGGACCGATATTGACAAGACTTTCACTGGAAGGTAGCTGAAGGTCTAAGGCGTAACATAGATATACTTTAATTTTTGAAAAGAAAAAAACATTATCGTGCTTTTCACGCGCGCTATAACCAGATATAACTTATGTTTAAATATGTACGCGTTTTTACATTTTAAACACGGGTGAAACCGCATGCATAAGCTAGTTCCCAGTAACCGATCGCGGTAGTGTCAACTAAAAGCGTATAGAGATGAT
>DWPV01003869.1:0-14499 GCA_018251915.1 Urbanus proteus proteus
TGCCATGGACAACACACAAGACAAGGACACACACCCAGACCAAGAACGGAAATTTAAACTCATCATTCAAATTTCCCCCTCGCTGGGAATCGAACCCAGGATCCTCGGATCAGCGGTCCGGCGTGTTAACCATTGCGCCATCCGGGTCGTCATCTAATCTTTAAAATCTATAAAAGTAAAATACAAGCTACTATAACGGGATACTAGGTAGTCTACCAAAGTGCATCACACGCGCACCGTCTGGCCGCGGAGGCTGTTTCGATCGCGTCTACTTCCCGGAGCCAACATTCAGTGCTGAATAGTACTGAAAATTTAATCACGTTCATTATCGCTTATGGAAAAACCGTTTAAGCGTACGTATTACCTTTTAAACATAAAAGGAGGTCGTTTTATGGTAGGATATAGATTGAAGTAGCAAGTAGGTATGTAGTCCATTAGAAGTTAAAAGGTAACCGCTAATAGATACAACTATAATTAAATTCAAATTGTTTATTTGTTACACTTACAACAGGAATTCTAAATGAGGCTCGTTTTTAATACGCAAATAACTATAAACTAGTAATATTATCTTAAAAGCAGAAAACCCGCCCGCTTAAAACCTCGTTATTCAGTTTTCAGGCACTATATTCTGAAATTATATAGCCTATGTTACTATGACAATTGAGACAAATCCAACGACACCTCGTTATTAAAATCCATCAAGACTTTTGGTCTATAGTGCGTGCCATAGAAATGACTATACGAGTACATACATACGGTCGAAAATAGTACCCTCCTTCTGACGTAGTCGGGTAAAAATAAAGCTTCGTGTCTGAGATTTGAACCTAGGATTACGCGATTGATTGATTTTATAACAACAGCTTGGCTATATATTGTATATGTAGGTACTTGTTTAATCAGTAAATGTTACGCAATAATACTTTTCTTACGCCAAAAGCTGCACTAAGAATGTTTCTGCGTGAGTTGGTAGGTTTCCCATACCTTTGAGAACTCAGTAGTATACGTGTAGGTTTTAATTTGTATGTAGGTTTTCTTTTCCTTTATCGTTAAAGCAAGTTATATTAAATTCCTACCAAGTATATTTAGAAAAGTCATAACGTAGGTGGAGTAGTTTAGACTCGAACTCTGGACCTTCGGAGTGCTCTAATTCATGTAACTGAAAAGAAATCTTAAATAGCACCACATTAAAAATAGCATAGTGGGCGGAGTACAACTACAACCTATTTATGATATATTAAAAATACCTGAACATTTCCCGGGGTAAAATTTTCCACTCAACACTCGAGTATCCGCTAACTAATGAGCTAATTAAATGTGGCCAATGAAGCATAAGCACCCACGTTTCCGGTCTGCGCTTTTCATAGCTAGCCTACCAGCTCGCTTAGGCTGACTGCCCATTGACTACTATCGCCTGCGTAACTGGTGTATTTAACGAATTAACCCGTTAACTAGGTTCATAAGAGTTCGGTGTTTATTCACTAGTTTACGCGTAGTGGACTCGTAGGCGATCGACCGATAATATTTTTTCAAATAAGTTCAAATAACCAGCTTATTGATTGCTGCAACAGCGGAAGCGGTTGAAGCAACTATTCAGTAGCTTAAATGTTAGCTGACGCAACTATCGCTTAAACGATAGTAGCCAATGGACGGGCAGCCTTACTTTACAACCACAAGCGGAAAAGCTATGAACGATAAATCGCTTAATATCATAAATATCACATGATATGTATTCTGTATTTCCAAGGTATGACGACCCGCATGGCGCAACTGTTATCATACTGGTCTGACGTGCAATGGGTCCTGGGTTCGATTCCCGGCCAGACAGACGTCTAAATGATGAATTTAGATTTCTTTTCTGGGTCTGAGTGTTTGTGTATGTGTGCAAAACTCGCTCAGTTTCGTCACGGTGACCGTGACGTAATTAAGAAATTAAATCCGCGTATCGTGAGTAACCCTTGCATATTACAATGGTAAAAACGTTTTTTACGTACTTAATTCAATTTGATTTCTCTATTCTGCAAAGAACATGAATGATTAAGAATCATTCACGTCTACGCTCAAGTCAGCGCCATATAGATATCTAAGCTTAGGCTATCAACAGAAATCGTTTATCGCTTGCTGTGCATACTGAAGCAAGTTCCTTAAAAAGTGGTAATTATTTAATCTTCCTCACTATGAAGCCTCAAAGCAAACTAATTAAGCTTTTTATAGAGATGAGTTATTCAGGTCTTAGTATTTTGTCTCGGGGTTTTCTATCTTTTTCTAAAGTCAACACAAATTCAGGAATATCTATTTAAAATTGCTTCTATTTAATGAAAAGTTAAAATGCGATTTTATTAAGACTTCTATGGAAGATATTTTGTTTGAGTATTAATGAATTCCGCTATGATAAAATAATAAAATTAGCAATAATTAATTACCTGTTTCATTCTTTATTATTAAACAGTAAAATATACTTAAATTGTCGGCATTATTACTCCTTAATACTAAGCTGGAACGCCTTATACATTGTGTCTACCTTTAACGGAGACAAAAGTTTACGTCATAAACGGAAGAACAGAGTTCAACAAACTTTATCTATGATAATCCTAAAAGTCACGTGTTTTCAAAAATGAGGAACCGCCTATTTAAATAAGTCACAATACCGTGTTGAAAAATGAAAATTAAGGACACCATGTTGAATTTAGGAAATTTCAATGTACCTATGTACCTACTTTACGCTACTAGCGCTACCAAGACGAATTTAAAAACACCCCATAATTACTTTAAAATCCATCAAGCCGTTTAGAGCAAGCTCTCAAAGACGTAACATACACTCGAAAAGCCTTTTTGTCGCAGTCAGCAAAAACCGAAACAATATACAAAGGTCCTGTCGTAATAAAACTGAAGCGAGATGTGATCTCGCTGCACAAATGCAAGCGTCACTGCACTGCAGTAAAACGCAGTGCGTGGCGGGCTGATGTACTGCGCTAGTACGGAACGGGGACAATTTGGATGTATTGTTGGATATTATATCAACTATTTACACTATTTATTGATATGTACATGTAATTTACTGTTTTATAGCTTGCATTGACATGGCTACACCTATTTCTGTCTTATATTGTAGCGTTTATGGGCTAGTTTGAAGGTGTGTTAAGGCAAAGATAGTCATTTAAGCATGATCATAGTAAAAAGGAGACTTTGGCATTATACACCTAATGATGAAGCATGCATACCCCGTGGTTTACGTACACTTTAACCCATTTCAAAGTTAAGCAACGTTGGGTGTGGTCGGTAGAGGGATGTGTAACCGTTAGAGGCAAAATTTCATGTGTTTCCGTACTTCGGAGGGCACGTTAAACCGGCGGTCATTGGATGTGCGAAGGGACACGTGGCTGTGGAACATATAAAGAGATTTGGCAGCAAAGCTATGCAATTGTCATTAAGTTTAAATAGGAATATTTTTAAGTTGTTTAAGATTTTCAGTTTATAAAAGAAAACAACTCCTCATCATTTCATCATAGCTAATTAAAAGTGAAGTGGTCATTGCTGCCCATGGATACTCGTATATGAACAAATGTAAGCAGTCCAAAATAGATCGACTTTGTAGACTTATTTGCTTAAAAGATATATTATATCGAGAGCGGATTTGATTACATCTTTGCTCAAATGTCAGTAAAGTGTACTTAGAGTTTTATCTATATCTATACAAATAAATAAAATTAAAGTGTCTGTTTGTGATTTCAAAATAATATTATTTTACTCAATGCATATAAAAATGCAATTAAAAATATATCCGTCTGTCTGTCTATCTATCTCTTAAACGGCTAGACCAATTTTGTTTGGACTTTCACTGGCAGATAGCTTAAGATCTAAGCCGTAACATAGGCTACTTTAATTTTCGAAAAAAGCATTAGCGCGCGCTCCACGCACGTGCGCGCGCAGTCGCGAGAGAATGACATGACATTTATATTTAAACATGTATTATTTTTTCCTTTTTAAACGGGTGAAACCGCGGGGATTAGCTAGTCATAAATAATAAACAATACCCCATTATGGTATTGTAGGTATTTCACGCTAAGTAGTTTGCATTTAAAGCGAAAGAATAAATATGAGATTAACATTTATAGCGGCCATAAATAATTACACCCCAAAGAATTCTCACCGCCCCCTTGTTTAGATTGAACAAGAAAATTTGTTTTAAATTGCCTATTATATCGTTAGCAACATCGATATTTATTGTTCTCTATGTAGGTGGTTAACCCCGAGTTTGATAACTGACTAGGCAGTTTTACGACGACGAAAACTATACTGTGTTATATTATACCTATACTCTACAGTACTTTGACGAGCGTGGCGGAACGGTTACCATACCGGCCTGACGCGCAATGGGTCCCGGCTTCGATTCCCGGCCAAACAAGACGTCTAAATGATAAATTTAGATTTCTATTCTGGGGCTTGGTGTTCTTGTATTCGTGTATGTGTGTCCATGGCACCCACGTCACAAGAGAAAATCCTATTGTGGGGCTATGAGTGTAGAAAGCGTTTTAATTTTTTCAAGTTTACTTTCTTACATGTAAGTTGCAAAGAATCATGCAGTTCACGTGAGAGTAAGTAGCCACTAGCGCTTATAAAATCTGAAATTAATTCTATATTAGATTGGGTGGTCTATATGAAGTTGGGTATAGATGCGTTACTGGCCCTGAAGACTAAGTTGGGACGCCTTGGATAAGTATGTCTTTCTTATCCTTTGAACTACACCATAGTAGAGCTTAGTATTGCTGTTATTAGGCAGAGATACGGTGGCGGTGGAGCCTCCGGAGCTTAACCACAAATTCCTCCACCTTTACAATTACAGACAAGTTGCCACTCATAAAGATATACCCTTCCAACGTAACATGTGACCTGCTTCACTCTAAAATTCTAGGTGTGACGGTGATACTTTCCTTAACCATACTGGTATCATTCAAGTGACACCATTATAATGCCGGTCAATCGCACATTTGTTTTATATTTGTCTTACTGTCTGCGCTATAATTACATCGTACCAACACAAAGCGTATAAATTGTTTCATTTATCCACAGGACGTCGCTACAATAACTCATCACAGACACAGTATCGGCAATAATTCCATTAATTCTGGCCGCACTCCCCTCGCAGACAGCCCGGCTCCTTTGTCGCTCTTCAATCTAATAGGGAGGCTGTACACATGCGATTTATGGTCTTACGCTAAATATTGTGATGTCCTCACGGGTAAATGTGTGTAAATTTGTGTTTACATAAAAAAAATCTAAGAAGAAAGAAGTGCAATGAGAAATAAAATCATTTTTTCTGTACTATTTTGACAAATTCGATGTCTGTAAATATGTATTAAAAAAAACACATAGGTACATCCAAATCCTCCTCTTTTTCGAAGTCGGTAAAAAAGACACTTTTTACACGCATGGCCCCACAGTAGGACTATCTCCGGTGTCGTGGGTGCCATGGACACACGAAGACGAATACATAAACAACTAGATCCAGGACAGAAATCTAAACTCATCGTTCAGATGTCTGGCCAGGAATCGAACCCAAAACCCACTGCGTGTCAGTTCGGTATAGCAACCGCTCCGCCACGCGGGTCGTCACAAACTGCTTGTTACAATTACAGTTACAATGCGGTTACATATTTGTTGTTAAATATTGACACCATGTATGTATTGTATATGTATTCGTAAGTGTCCCACTTTTGAAGATAAACCTCTAGTTTTCTCTTATAATGAAGGTATTGCAGATCTTTGGAGTTGACGGAAGCGGCACCATTCCAAACTTATTTCTACTTTATGACGACGATTTTTAATAATGTTTAATAGTTTGGAAGATTTTATAAAACAGGTACAGATTTTCACCTTAGGCCTCTGAATCATTACTGAACGCATGTATAATCGCTTTAGATATGATTCCCGTCTTTTTTGGTTGTAACAAAAAGCCCATTTTAATTGAATAACACGCCTTACTTATCAAATATTTTGAATAAGAAAGAGGTACGAAGCTCACTCAAATATATTTATCCAAGTGTTTTCCTTTGTCTAATTTCACATACTCTTCATAAAATATTAGTCGATAGTCTGCTCCAGGACTAATGGCCGTATTCATATATAGCGCTGATCAAAGTTCCCCTTCCGGATTTGTCGGCCTTCCTCCGTCCCTTTAATCTAACGAAGCTCTATGCCTAGGTAGGTACTCGTAGATTCGGGAAGCTTTATACATGCTGTTTTTATGATATGAGACGTGGCGCAGTGATTATCTGATTCCGGGATTCCGGGTTCAAACCCGGCCAAATATATAAAGACTACTTTTTTTTTTGTTTGTGAGGGGGAAACCTTCAGAAGGTACCCGACGCCTTGGGAGCGACGCCGGGTTATGTGGGATTTTTACCGCACTAATCTAAACACTACCTAAGTGCTGTTTTTTACCCCACTGCGCCAGAAGTTGGGTAATGATTTTATAGCGGATGTATGTATATGTGTATGTATGTTAATTTCTATGACACTTACAGTGCAAACGGCTTAACGGATTTTAACATACGAGGTGTCGTTTGATTCGACTCAATTGTCATAGTGATATAAGCTATATATTTTTTATATATAGTGCCTGGAAACTGAAAAAAGAGGTTTTAAGTTGTCGGGTTTTTTTGCTTTTAAGATAATATTACTAGTTTATTTAGTGTGGCTTTAAGTGAAGAAAGATATATAAATGTCGACTTATTATTAATAGAATAAATTAAAACGAAAGTAGGCTGAATGTAAAATATTTGTAGCTACATATTATAAACTGTAAATATTATATGCTGAAACTTTGTGTACTTAATATTAATTACAATTTAGTTTCAGTAAAGATACCTAGAATTTATTATCCGTTATTACTATTAAATAACCTAACGCATGATTCTTTTGTAAATGAAATTTGTTTAGCATATTTTACATGTATACTAAGAATTAATTGATCTAAAAAAGGTATTCCTAGGTTTGCATTTTTTTATATTATAAAAGAAGTAAGTAAACATTCAGTCAGCATGGTAAGTGGCTGCTGCCGCCAGTCAGCCTTCAGTCAGTCTGCAGTTTTCCTATTTCTGCCTTATAATAGCAGTGTTAAGCATTGCTTTGTTCTGGTCTGAAGGATGCGGTTAGGGAGACATACTTATCTGAGTCGTTCCAACTCAGTCCTTATGGGTAGGAACCTCAGGTAGATATCAGTCAGATGTACCAACCTGGTCAACCTTTAGGTAGGACTTTGATCTTATCTGGGGCTGATTACAAATGTCCATGGGCGGCAATGGCTACTTACCATCAGGTGGACTGCATGCACGTTTGCTACTGCGAATCTATAAAAAAGCTAATTTAATTTAAACCGATTAAGTTATAAAGAGAGCATTTCAAACGTATATCATAGGTACCTTATGACGTAAAAGTTACATACGAGTATAGTTACAGTACTTACTAAAAGTGTCTACGAAGAGTCTCGACATACTGAGGTACCTACCTATATTGTACACATATTACCTGTCTGCGATATTGTACCTATCGGGCGTGTCTGGATAGCTTACGAATTGGATTACCATCGTTACTATGCGTCGATGATGTGATTCTCTCAGATACGGGTTAGAAGGATAGACGGTAAATATGATTGTTTTTACGCAGATTTTACACTTTCTTAATATATATGTATATATAACTTTTATGTGGCTCCAATACTTTTTATCTGTGTACCAGAACGGATTTTTATAGTTAAGAAACAAAAGAGCATGCAATCCATCTGACGCCGGTCACTGCCACTTATAGACACCTAGGATTAACTACAAATAAGACCAGAATCTTACTTGAGGTTAGCCACAGGAGTATTGTTATCCCTGAGGTCTAAGTTGGACTTCCTCGGATAGGTATGTACTTTACCACTCTTATACAGCAGCATGAAACCGTGGCCACGCCCGATATTGCTTAGATTTGTAGACTAGACACGGTCATAATATGATATTACGCGTGGCAATATATATAATATTACCAATACATATAAACATCATAATAATAAGTTGATCCCTGATTTCCTCGATGGTGTAATAAGTAAGAAACCCCCCGGGTTAAAAAAGTAATCGCTACCCAGCAGTCATTTGAAATAAATCAATTCATTTTGTTGACTTTATCTAATTTATTTTTTAATTTAATCTTTGTACATTGATTTAGATTCCTAATGCCTTTTAGAATCCAACTAAAAAGTAACTAAACAAATTATCTTGTTTTTTGCAATTAGTGTACAAATACTTTTTCTACAATGTTCTAGTATAAATGACGTGAAAGAAATAAATCAGGGTGGCAACACCGTTAGCAAATTAACCGTGAGCTGCCCGCTGAGCGCACGCTGTGCGGATTATTGCGAGAGGGCAACACTCGAGATTACCACTTACTGTGTTTAAATGTATCTGTAAAGTTATGCGAACTTGTACAACGTACATCTTTGGTTGTTTACAGTTTAATATTCAAAATCAATTTTGTGTTCTTTTCGTTAAGGATGTTAACGAAGTCATAAGCCGTAGGTAGTACAAAGTAGATAGTCGCGTGTAGTAATAACAACAGCGCGTAACGCGAGTCTTTGCTTCTTAAATAAGTGTATGAAGAGAAAAGATCCACTGCATAAGTATATGAAGTTTCACTGCCTTTTTTACACTAGGCAGGCTGGATTTTCAGCCTTTCTTGTAGTCCTCAGGAGTAGATTGATACTTTTTTTAATAGAATAAAATAACATTTAAAATATATATAATTTAAACTCTATTAATACCAGTATTGTGCACATGAAAACAGCAAAAACGAATCGGTGTAGTGGCAACACTGTTAGCAAATTAACCATAAGCCGCCCGCTGCGGGATTACCACGGCGACAGTAACACTCCATTACAACGGGATTCAGTGCCACTTGAAAAAGATTCTGCCTTTAAAATTGCATTTTAATTTGTCATTATGTTTTCTAAAAATAATTTATCCAATTTGCCAGGCTTAGTCTGGCAGTATAATGAGCGTGGTTCAACAAGAGAGATGTCACTGCCACACCTATTTCTAACTTAAGGCGGTTTTTACCCGACTATGTCAGAAGGAGGGTAATGTTTTTCGAGCGTATGTATATAACTTTTTGTGTTTTGTTAGAAGAGTGTGGTTGCTGGCTAACTTCCAGTGAGGCGACCGCCCTAGTCCTCAGGAGTAGCAGTTTTTTAAGTCTCTCAATACCAGTATTTCATACACAAAGATACAAAAAAGAAAAAAAAGCAAAAAACAAACCCTCCTAGTGGCAACACTGTTAGCAAATTAACCATAAGCCGCCCGCTGCGGGATTACCACGGCGAGCAACACTCCACTACAACGGGATTCAGTGCCACTCGGAAAAGATTCCGTCTTTAAATTGGGTTTTAATTTCGTCATTATAATTTTTGCGAATTCAGTTATTTAATTAAGATTTCAACATAATTATAATTGTTTTTTTTAACATAGCTTTCGGCGGGAAAATGTTTTTATTGCCCCGCAGTTTTTTTTGTTATGTTTTCAAACCCAGTTTTATCCAACACTGTCCAAGTCTTTATATTGATACAGATAATTATTAAGGAATGCTATTGCTATTTTCTTAAAATTAGAAATTCATATTGATTTTTATAATTCCTTTAACAATTCGATAAGGAAAGTTATACATTATTCTTATTTTGCGTTAAAATAACTAAGCCCTAGACAATGTCGTTGGTCTAGTACTGTCCCTCTATTGAGCACGGGTTTTCCTCAGAGTTTCCGAATTCAAAGCATAATTATGATTTCGAAAAATCTTAGATTATATTTGAAAACCTGCGTTTCGAACCTCCTATCCCAGATCCGAGAAGGCGTCTTTTCAATCACTAGACAACACCCCCAAATGTATTGGCTGCATATTAAAGTATTTTTTATTATATTTTATAGCATAATTTATTCTTAGAATCTAAATAAAAAAACAATACATTCATAAATACTTACGTAATACATAGTAGGAGATTTAATTGTAAAAACTACATTTACAATACTTTATTATTTAAATATTACCGTAATACTAATTGTACATGTTATAGAACAACGAGACATAAAGAACACGGCGTAGGTAATTACAAAACGAAACGGTACGGGACAAGAATTTTCTAATAAAAGCAAGTACGTCAAAGTTACCGAAGCGGGGTGCAGGGTGGCGGTCGTCCGGGCAACGTTGCAGGAAACTGCAGAATCGATGCCGCCAGACGTTCTGCTGTGGATCAATGTGTCTCTAGTACTACGCCCGGGCCCGGGAAACCTACCTCGTGCATGTGTGCGTACTGCGCTTGTAGCGCCGTCCCGCTCTACAACCGACTAGCGTAACTTGAACTGCGACGTAGCATGCTTCAACCCCTCGGACATGCAACGTTTAAACGCGGCGCGCGACGGGGGAGCTCTACTCTCATTGGCGCGTACTCAAGTGTGGGTACGTTTCCCCGGCGAGTTTCTATGTGAGCGTAGATTGTAGTAGTGTTGTGTCGGCCCGTGAAATGGAACGTTCACGTCGGGAAACTTGTGAATTGGGTGGCTGTGTGGGGTTGTTATTGTGCGCGTTTAGGAACGCCGGCGACTATTGTTTGTTTTGTTGTTATTATCGTTTCAGAGCTCAACGCTGAACTGCGCTAGTAATGGGAACGGAATAATTAAAAACTTCCAGATATTATTACGTAACCTATTATTTCAAACCTACGTATTTAATTGTCTTTTAGTAATCAATAGTTTACATGTCAAATAATATCGTTATCGTTTCAAATAATATCTTAGAAATAAGGATTAAAGTAAATAAAGATCCTACGTGACTCCGGTCTAGAGGATACCCTTAGGATTACGGTGTTCTGTAAACAGGGGGGAGAAATCTCTTATAAATAATATATATTAACAAGCAAAATTGAGCTCTGTTGCGTTAAAATTTGAGCCGATATTTGTCCAGTTAATTAGTGAGCAGGGAAAACCTCGCTGACAATATTTTGATGACTGGCGAAATATTGAAATGTTTGAAAATTTATTATGAAAAATCATTATAACGGATGGTCCGTTTTATGCTCTTTAGATTATTAAATAGCAGGGACAAAGGGTTTTAGTCTTTTATTATAATCATCCATTTTTATCAGGAATCTAGGGTCCCACGACAATTTTGTGAAGCTACCGTTGTATATTTTAAAAGTTTTATTATCTAATGTTATTCGTGTCTTTCCTTATTCTGTACATACTCAGGATCTAACTTAGCGTATAGTCCATCTTTATAAAATTTACTATGATTTGGTGCTTCGCAAATTATCAGTAACATAATGACGTCAGACATTACGGTCATAAAATACGCGTACTCAGTTCAATTAAGTAATATGTTCCTACTATCGCCATAAAGAGACAAATATTAATAAGAGTGACCGAAATTTCTGTTTTGTAACATTTGGATCCTCTATATAGACCCATAAAATTACATACAGATCTACATACGCATTAAAATATCCATAATTTACAATACCTGTTACGAACTCCCATTTCTATTCTAATTAGTAAACTGTTTCATGTTCAATAAATCTTTGAAATCTTCTAAAAAAAATATTAACAATATCATGACTAATTAATTTAGCCATTTAATCAATCAAAATATTGTACCGTCGAGCTTAGTATCTGGACCATATTCCCTTAATAAGGCTCTATCAAGACATGAAGGGACGAGCTAATTGTCGCGGGGCTCTTCCGGTTTCCGTCTGTTGGAAAAACACGCTCCCGTTCCCCCAATACTTATTAAGTTTTTGGGCCACGGCGTTTTGACGTTATTAAAAGCGTTCAGTATTGATTAATATTGTATTATGTAAAATATATAGTAATTTATACGGCGTAAAATTTAAAAATTGAACTTGCAGTTGATTATAAGTGCTGAGTCAATCAGTAATGAAATTCAGATGAGAAAAACCAGCCATAAACTCAGATAAACTCTACCTGAAAAAAGCTATATATATAACTATGTTGCTACTCCATAATTTAGTCCGTTTGAATGTCTGCTATCTCTACCGTAACAAACCTATCAAACCAAACCAAAACCTATCAAAATAATTTTGGAAGGACGAAGGCTTCCATTGTCAAAGAATTTTGTACAGAGAAAATAATTGACTTGTACTCTTGAATTATCAGAACAAAAATATGAAGTACACGTAAAGTGTACCCATCCATTTATCATACTACTGTAGGTAGAAATAATTTGGCCGGAAAAGGTAGGCGTGCCTAAACGTGTAGGTAGTATCCTCAAGAGCTTTAATGGAAATATACTCAAATCTGTTTTATATTGAAACGACTCAGTTCTCATATCAATACAATTTATTTCGCACGTCACACATTTTGCATGTTACAACCACAATTGTCCATCTTGTTATCCCATCGCCTTGGTAACCTTCCTTCTCAATAATTCTCGTTGCCTCAGGTTACCATCTCAATACATCTCTCTCCTTCTCTCTCGTTCTCCATCTCACATCAATTGGCATGACGTCATACTGATCAAGGGCTGTAGGCTCAGTGGAAAGCTTCCGATCTAGTCGTCATAGGAACGCACCGTTACAATATAATAGAAATTTCATTAAAATAGACATTCCTCTTGACATTAACCGGACAAATATATTATAGTATCGACACGAAATAGGGCAGTAGTAGGTAGCAGGTACTCATAATTGCTGGTACTTCTGAGAACAGATTTGAAAGTATCTTGGTCTATCTACGATCAAAGTATTTTGTATTATCTTAACTTTCAAACTAGAACTAATCAATGTTTCCATTATAAAAAGATATTAACATTCGAAAAGAATTGTTGTAAAGAATCTAGTTTGAATCAAATATTTTTGAGGTACAAATGGGTTTGGCGGTGGTAGAACAGCAATCAAACTACAAAGGGTGCCATAAATTTTTATTGCTACTATATGGAGGACGCTAGATACAGGAGCTAGGTAAACTATAATTTTTTTATACATTATTTATGTGGATTAAGATCCCTTTCATATATTTTCAACTGTGTAATTTTTAACGCATTGTGAAAGATATAATGAAATAGGTTAGTAAAATATTGTCATAGTACCACGGGCAATATTTGAACATCATTTATTTGTTGTACTTACAGACGAATATTTTCCCGGAAGTAAGTAATTTCCTGCATGAGTATTCCCAAGAAGTCCCGGGATTTTTTTCAGGAAAAACATGTTCTAATATCGGTTTTTAATTTGAATTTTCATACTAATATTATTGTGATACTTATGATAATAAATCCAAACAAGTAGAGCCGAGTTATTCAATTCGGTTATTGTTACACAAATTGATCAAAATACTCCGTTTACTTGAATTATATTTGATTTCTCTGCCGGAGTCAAAACAGATGTTTGTTTCAAATAAACTTAATAACAGCAACATAAATACAAAGAGGCATAGAGACTAGATGTGTCTGCATATGAACTATCTATGTATAGTTTTTTGAACCTATAAAATTGAAATATTACTCAAAATATTGTATAATTATTAGGTACGTATTTCTTACTTACTTCGGTATTTATTTTAATACTTAGGAAATTTTAGAGTTTTAAAGTTTTTAAAATTTGCATAAAATATCGTTTATTCTTATAGTAATCATTAGGCTTGGAATTATTTATATCTGGGGTATAAATAAATCAAATCCTGCCTTGTAAATTTTATATGAACTACTTTTGTAAATTATCATGTGATCTATAAAGTAACGGATTCTATGCTTATTTCGATTAGGGATTTAGTTTAAGTTCTGTAAAATTGAAACCAAGTATCTAGTAGGTAATGAAAAAAGCTATAAATTATAATTTACATCGACCAACAAAAATAAGCATGTTCCATATAGGTACTATAATTGCAAAATAAAGAAAAAACTTTGCGGTAACGTCAGCTGGCAAGCGAGTCGCGTAGATAAGAGATATATGAGGATCAACCCCCACTGCACCTCGACTGTTTTGATTGTATGACCGCAGCCTATGGTTATTATTCTGTAAGTAATACCTTCTACATAATATTATTTACAATACCTAAAGATGCCGTACAATTAGCTTTGATGTAATAAAATTATAATGATCAAAAATTATAAAATCAAATACCCAGGTACTTAATATTAAGAGTATGTAAGTCAAAATTAAGTTTGAATAAGGACAGCCGATCATGCGTATTTAAATTTTTTTACAACATTATCTAATTAATTCCAAAAAATATTATTAGGCAAGTAACCACTTGTCATACCAATTATAAGATAAGAAAAAAACATTTTATTGTATACCTAAAACATTTACCTTCACTTCACATGACCTTGTAGTAACTTATTTTTTATTAAAGGTGGTAGAACTCTACGTAGTTCGACGCCGGCGGTTTTAAGCACTGCTGTGTTCTGGCTTGAAGGGTATGGTCAGGGAGACAGACTTATCCGAGGCGTTCCATCTCAGTCCTC
>DWPV01003870.1:0-14499 GCA_018251915.1 Urbanus proteus proteus
ACGCCCTAAGGTTCATCATCGTGTTGGGTCAAATGGTTTGGGCAAATATTGGATCCAGTTTTATACATGCTGATTAAAAATGGAATTTTTGGAGACAGAAAAGTATGACGAGTAGATTTGTTGCTTGTTAAATTGACTGCACTAACTTAGTAGGATCCTACATCTATAGTACAGACAATCTTCACTAAAATGTTCTATGGAAAAGGTGTCATAGAGTTTTTTTCCAAAGACTAGCAATGCGTAGGTACTCTTTTGAAGTTGCTAGTGTCTATAGAACTAGTGTATCTATAGAGCTAGTGTCTATAGTACTTATTGTATTTACAATCAAATAATCATACTACTTGCTTGTTTCGATATTTCTACAGCTATGTACTTAAATAAGCATTTAGAAATACCACAACATAAGATAAATAAAATTAAAAAATCTGTACCTATTTGATCAAACATTTATCCCAATCACCAACGTTACCACCAACGTTACTAAGTGGCGTTGCAAATTGCATGGAAAATGCGTGCATTAAGTGTTTATATCGCTACATCGCGATACCGGCCGATATAGTTCTTACACAGTTCACAAGTTTCATTGTTTTGTGATACAATGCTAATGGAGATGAAATGGATTTTGTTGTATGGGTATTGAAAGGGTTTGAAAACTATTACTTTTTTCTAGTCGCGTATTTTGTGTACATAACTATTTTTACTTTAAATTGTTGTAGCATACGAGTATACAGTCCATCCGATGATCGGTAACCGACCGTAGATAAGATTAGAGTCTAACAGTCGGTTTCAATAACTTACTATATCCTTAACTGGAGATTTGACAGTACACCTATCACTGTCTTTTACATTGTAAACAACAAGGACAGATATACTTTGAATCTCCAGTAACGGATTATAATAAGTTATTGAAACCGGCCGTATATGAGGTTGGCCACAGATGCTACCCTTGAGGACTAAGCTGGTACACGTTGGATAAGTAAGTGTCCCTCACTATATCCTTCAGACCAGAACATAACAGCGTTTAACATTGCTATTATAATCACTAAACAATAGTGGCGGCGGTCCGTCCCGAGTTAACCATACTTCAGCAACTTAAAATCTAACTATACAAATAAATAAAATTGAAGTGTCTGTTTGTAATTTTAAAATTATATTTTTAACTCAATGCATATAAGGATACACGACACCTGTAACGAAAATTCAATTAAAAAATGTGTCTGTCGGTCTGTCTATTTGGCTGAGATAATCTTCTAAACGGCTAGACCGATGTTGACGGGAGTTTCACAGGAAGATAGCTGATAGATTTTTTTTTTCCATTAGCGCGCGTTCCACGCGCATGATGACATTTTTGTTTAATAAATATGTATTCCTTCTTACTTTTTAAACCGCGGAGATCAGTGAGTTACAAATAAAATTATTTTCCTTTTCGAAATTTTGTAATTTTTCCAAGTGGTTTTTGTCCTGCATAGTATATTAGACTTTATAGCGTGTTTCAGTTAATCCATAAATTTAATTCATTCTTTCTACAAGTTACATTACCTTATACGGTACACGTGATGATTCACGGCAAGTGACTCACGCATTCCAACTAGGCGCTGGAGCGAGACCTCATTGGGACCTGAACAGTCATCGGACCTGTTGAGGCTGATGTAACATTACACAGTGTTGATCAGGAAATGAGAAAGTATTGATATAGTGTTCCCGTTTCGAATTGATGTAAGAGTGAGGCGAAATCGGACGGGTGTTTTTACCGATGTTTTAGATATGTTAAACAATGGTTTAATATTATGAAAAGTATAGTTCATAATAAGTGCAGTTCAGTTAATAAGTAACCACTGCCACACTGCATTCACAATATGCCTATGTAATCAAAATTAAAAATTATCTAATAAGATTAGAATCTTGCCAGAGTTAGGCCACAAATTGCCTAAAAATAAGTCGGATACCTCGATGAGTCTAATTTACGCACTCCTCAAACTTAGAACTTAGATGTTAACCTCAGGTCTAAGAGTTAAACTATTTTATAAGGCACAAATAGGTTCTGTGTGAAAAGTGAAGCCTCTTGAGTAAAACATGAATAGTTCTAACACATTAACGTGTTACTTAATTATTTAATTTGCAAACAGCACTTCAATTACATTGTTGAGTGGTCAAGTCTTTCCATGGCCATTTGTAAAATACTTCAAAGAAAAGAAATTAGGTCAGTCTCCGGAATATTGATCTTCTACTATAGATGCCCTAATAGAAATATCTCATTTTAAATCTGAATAACAAGTCAATAAGATCAGTAATCTATATTCAAAGTATCAGTGTATTTATAAAAAACAAAGACAACCTTTATAATTTATTCAAAAGCTGTACAATCCAAAATTTACATTTATCACATTACCATCACAGTTTTTATTTTCAGCATCGTCTTCCACCCTTTAAGGTTGTTTCCTGAAATAAAATATTTCATTAATGAAGACAATGAGGTGTTTTGTCCTTACTGCTAGCACTAACTACTTGCACTTCCTAGCAAGTGACGACCACCGTAGCGGAGCAGTCACCATGCTGATCTGCACCGCAGTGGGTCCCGTGTTCGATTCCCGGCCAGACACATTTCCGAATGATGAATTTAGTTATCTGTTCTGGGTCTGGGTGTTTGTGTATTTGACACCTACGACACCGAAATCCTATTGTAGGGCTATGAGTGTATTGTAAATATTTCGAACATGATTTTATAGGTTATTCTTATTAATTTTTATATTGAGAACGGAATAAAAACTAAATTATTTATATTGCATAAGTATTAGATTAAAAATACACACAAAATAATGAAATTCAGCAATGAATGTATACTTATATTATTGTAAATTTACAAAAAAATGTACCTGTACAGAGTGTATCAATATAACATGTCACACCAACATCAAGCTTATAACGACATTGTTAAAACCGCCAGACAAGCTACACCCATTTACCATACAATAACCTCCAGCCATATTGTTCCATCGCCCGTTTCAAATGACCGAATGCAATTCCAAACGGAAAATGAAATTGACATTTTGTTTTACATTGAAAAAGCCATAGCGGTGTTTTCGGTGCTTCAAAGCTCTGAGTCACAAACGATTGAAACCGGACCAAATAAAAACGAAGCAAGTGGCGATTTTACCGACAATAATACAGCTATACGTGATATAATCGATTTTAAACCTAGCCAAGAAGTAATAGAGGGTGAGCGTGAAGAATTTAGTTGTAAAACTAAAGTCGATAATAGAACTGTGGGTGGCAAAGGAAAGAAAGGCGGAACGTTTGCAAACAAGCGAGCCATTTTAAATAATAAACGAAATAATAAAAGGAAAGGAGGCGTCGCCAACACAAACAAAGAAGATTGAATAGTTGATGCAACCGTAACTGACCTTTTAGGACAAAGAAAGAACTGGCAGGAAGGTATCCCGCTGAGTGTGGAGAAACGGATACGTAGTAACGTCTTCACTGATGACCATTGGGATTGGCCCTTTAAAGACTGTAATAGGGTTGTCATATTGAGAGTCTTGACAGATATTTCGTTGTAAGATGAATTTAGCAGATGTTTATTATTACCCAAGACAAAACACTGTATTATTTTATAATGAAATGTATACGAACGAACGACAACGAATTTAACTGATGAAGAACAAATAGATGAATAAATATTATAAAACTGTAGCCCTATAGTTTTATACCTATTGGACACAAGGGGAATCTGGTCTGGGAAACCGCTGGATTCAGACGGCTCAGGACCGGGCGGAGTGGCGTTAATTAGGGGAGGCCTATGTTCAGCAGTGGACAATTAAACGCTGATAGATAGATAGATAGATAGAAGGGGAATCTTATGACAATAAAACATTACAAGATAATGAAGTAACTACAGATCAATTATGTAGATATATCTCAATATTTTTTCTGTACATTCATCATTTATACTGTTATCAGCTTTAAATAAGCAACGCAATAAAAATGAATCGAAAAAGACAAAATGAATCGAAAAATCCACAAATCGCCAACCCTACTGACATTTTAACACAATAACCGATATTCATTTCAACTCATTTGCGGCGCACAATGTGTCTTTGAGCCGATCGCTTTATCTCTTGCGTATTATTTACAACTTATACAATGTGGGCTACCATTTTTAGTGCTTCAAATAACCTTTTTAGTGTCCTTTTACTATTTTATGGTAGCAATTAGCAACGTCTTGTATTATTGTTAACAATAGTATTCGTAACTGTTACTAATTATGTCCCTTGGACGTGACGACAGAAGACAACGGTAGGACTAAGATTTAACCGATTTTCAACCTTAATATAATATCAATAAAGGACATAAAAGACGCCTTTGTGAGATGAAAAAACAACAATGAGTTGTTTGATTTTCATTTTTCCCTTTGAAAGTGCCGAAAAAAATATAAAGAGCGGTGATATAGAAATGTAAGAACATAATATTGATGATTTAAACGGTTTGTTTGGCGATACTAATCGTTTGAACTGTGCATACTTCCGCGGCTTGTGTTGGTTTCGACTGATAGTGATGTTGTGGTAAGGGAGACTTATCCGAAGCGTTCCAAACATAGTCCTCAGGGTAACAACGCATCTGTGGCCGTCCTCAGCCTGCCTCAATTCGACCCAAAATCCGTGATCTGTGATCGTATTTGGGTTTGATTACAGATCCATGGGCAGTAGTGGCCACTCACCATCAAGTGGACTGCATGCTTGTTTGCTACTTCGATCATATAAAAATATATAGTGTAAAGCAACGGTAAGTAATTTGATGGGTGACCGAATTTTTCATGCGTGCTTCGAATATTACATTAATTTACGGTTTCGGTTATTATTTATCACTAGTCCCTAAATCTTGTTGTAGACTAGGATATTTTTCAACCAAAAATTTGCGAGGAAGCTAAATTTAAAAACATCCGACACGGGTTGTCCACGAAGCTTACAACCAAACCAACCAAAGTGGAACTTTAGATTTTCCCTCTTAAAGTTTTTAAAATAAACCCTTACGTCCTTGGAAGTCATAGACAACTTACTTAATAACACAAATTTTCGGATCCATAGACAAGAGGAAGTTATTTAGGCTGTTCTCACAGTTGGTGTACGCCATACCCATGCCCAGCCCTCCGCCAATGAACATAGGCCACTTCCTGATCCCACGGAGGAAGAAGCTGCCCATCATACTCCCGATAAGGAGACCTGCCGCTGGAAATAAAAAAAAAACTTGTTAAACTTTTGCAGGTTGCCTCATAGGTGGGTAATGTGTGTATTCCTAAAGGGTGATTTTGCTGCTGTGTTCTTATTTAAAATATAGTATATGTGTACAAAAATCCTAATTATTATAAATGCGAATGTCTGTTTATTTGTTTGTAACGCCTTCACGCTTTAACTACTCAACCGATCGTTATGAAATTTTACACACACATTACTAGCAGTCCGCAATAGACATAGAGTACCTTTCATCCCGAAAAAATACTACTCGTGAGGGACAGAAAAATAACTTTTATACCTACAACCTACCTATTTTTACATCTATGACCACTTGATAAAATTGGATTGCATTTGAATTATACCTGAAGTAAAACTTAATATTTAGTTTTAAATTCGAATGCACATGCACACATTAACACGAGCGAAGCAGCGGGCAAAAACGAGTATTGAATAAGACTATCTATTACTGTATGTTGATAAAAGTGTATTTTTACGTTAGGTATTTTTGAATAAGAACGTTTCTTAAGGATTTCAATTGTTGGATTATATCGAATTACAGTCATAACAGAATAGGTAATGAAATAATAGCGATTTCTATTTTACCAGTTTTAAGGCCAAAATCGATGAAGCAAGCCGAATATCTTTCGTCAAAATCCCTAGGGTCCGGTTTAGGCATTTCTCGTCAACACTACGTAATATGAAGCGCTCGTGGTATACGAACCAGCATGACCGAAATACGAACAAAAATAATAAATAAACACCAAAAGAAAATTGTTGACGGCAAAAATAATTTTGACGAACTTGACAATGACAGTTGTTGAAGTTATTTGCGTTAGAGAAAAGTTTATGAACTGTCTCTTAAACAATAGGTACTCCTTAATGATTTAACAGAATCGACAGGTTTTATTATTATTTTTTATTTAAAGACGGTAGAAAAATAAAATCAATTATCATACCTTCATCCTTTGAGGTAATCAGAGCGCAAATTTTAAATTTAATTAGAAATTTTATATCTTTCTCTCTCTCACTATATAATCAAGGTGGTAGCACCCCATGTAGTTCGACTCCGGCGGCACCACCGCTACACCTATTTCTGCCTTATAACAGCAGTGTTAAGCACTGCTGTGATCTGGCTTGAAGTGTGTGATCAGGGAGACAGACTTATCCGAGGCGTTCCATCTCAATCCTCAGGGGTCACACATCTGTGGTCAACCCCTGGTATGACCGTGATCATATTTGGGGTTTATTACAAATGTCCATTTGGGGCAGTGTCCACTTACCATCGGTGGACTGCAAGCTCGTTTGCTACTCACATATTATAAAAAATAGGAACAGAGAATATGAAGTTTTGATTGTTACTTTACTACTTTGTGGGTAGGTACAATCTGTAATTATATTTCTTTGTTTTTATTTCTATCTTTTATTATGTTTCTATATTTTTAATTTATTGCACAAAAAGTAACTTTGATATAGACTCAAAATAGACCACAGGTGAAATGAAATGACACAATGCGTAAGTATTATTTGCCATTCTATAGAATCACTTACAAAGTCCGGATCAAAACGAGTTGATTGACAAAAAGAGAATACAGATACTTCTTAACTTCTTAGTGTAATTAGGTAAATCCAATTAAGTGTCCTCAGAATTTATAATTACGTTTAAGGTCTAAGCTGTGTTAGTCCCGATCTCATTTCCTAATAATGCACCTGTAACGACCAGTCAATTAAAGCTCAAAGGGCCAGAATAAGCCGGCTTAAGCGGCTTAGCCTTGACAATAATTCCTGTACGTAATTAATACGCCTAATTAATAGCCTCAATCAATTGGGAATAGACTACGACTGATTGGTTTCTGTTACGAAACCTAAAACGGGTTAATATTTTATAGCAAAAAATATATATGTACCTAGATTATATTTTTTGTTATTACGATGACTATTGTTATAATCCGTGGTAAAAAGACCTCGAACGGCTGATCTATGAATTGACGGATTTTAGCTATGGAACAACGTTTAAAAATGTCTTCTTAAAAGGAAAGTATTCGTTCAACTTGCATAGATCTATCTAGAAAGTGTAAGAAGTGGTTGTAGAAGATAGAGAAAGTTATAAAAGTTAACGAAAGATATATTGATGATTAGGGATTCGCGTAAAAATCATGCAGGGCTTAACGTAGATGCAACTTTTCATGAACTTGTTGGTAACAATAAGATTTTACCACTCTGCAATACAGCAAGAGTATGATCTTATTTTTTAACCGACTTTAAAACGTAGGTTCTCTATTCGACTGTATTTTTTTCTATTTAAGCAAACGCCCATATTATCGTATCAATGCTTAACAAAGAAATCTCTGTATTTCGAATATACGTTTACGCCTTTGAATGTATTTCAACATTCAGTCAAATATTTCACTTGCGCGCTACATTTGGAAAGGCGCGTTGCCCAAACGCAAGCTATTTTGCTTACTACTTACTTTTTAATGTACCAAACTTTACACAAGAAGGCAAAGTTCTGGAGGTCCACATCTTTAATCAGCTCAGAAAATATTAGAGCTATACCTGGGATTTTTTTTATGTGATCGAAGTAGCAAACGAGCATGCAGCCCACTTGAAGGTAAGTGGCCACTGTCACCTATCACCTAATCAACCCCAGATAAAACAGAGTCTTACTTGAGGACTTAACTTGTTTCAGTTAAGTTTGTGTCCCTTCAAGCCAGAACATAGCAGTGCTTAACACTGCCGCTATAAGGCAGAAATAGGTGTGGCGGTGGTGCCGCCGCAGTCGAACCATTGGGGTCCTACCACCTTCAATGTAATGGTATTGTTATAATATAATTTTAATATTATAAGAACTGTTTACTTACACGAAAACTCAGTGAAAAACTTTGTTTTTAGACGTTTATTAAGGCATCCATTCTATTTAAAAGTAGGTAGGTACCTATATTTTAATTCATATTATATTGACAGTTGTTCATTTGTCATAATTAATCCTTGTTTTACTGACCATGGCTAATTAGTAACAGGATTAATTTTATCCTAAGACTCGAAATAAAACTGCACACGACACATATTGTTATTTTTTGTTGTTGTTGTTACATATTGTCTTTTAAATGTTATGTATTTATAATTATAATTATCTTCTAGGATTTTGCTTTAATATTATTAAAGGAAATTTCTATATTTCCTTCTGTCTTTAAAAAATGACTATATTGACTCCCTTGTTTTACACTTTTTAGGACGTTGTTTCTTTCTAAGTTGTCAGGTCTTATTATTTAATCTTTTGTCAATGCAATAGTTACTAAACAAAGCGTAGTCTTTACAACTAGGTATAGCCTAGGTTTACAGTTTGCCTACAAGAGTACCGGATTCCTTCCAGAAATTCGATTACAATCAATTAGCCGCAGCAGTCCGATTACGCTGAGACCGCTTTGATAAGACATGCAGATACAATTATGTGCAGTATGCGGTGCCGACTTGTGATACCACTGACTTAGTAACTAAGTAGACTCCTAGATCCCTCAGTTATGTTTCTTATAGACCAGCCATTCTCAAAGTGTGCTCCGCGGAAACTTCAGGCTCCGCAGCCTTCACGGGGACTCCAGCAAGAATACTCTCATTAGATTATTTTTCTTTTATTATAGTATACACTTACATTGTAACATGATTACCCATTATAAAAAGAATGCACGTAACTTTTTCGTTTATTTTGGGACTCCGTGAAAAATTTTGCATTTTAAAAGGACTCGGCTAGAACCACTGTTATAGACAAAAATGTATTTATGGATAAAAAACTCATTGCAGTTCGACGCCGGAGGCACCACATTTTTCAGCGAAAGTGTTAAAGGCTGCCATATTCTGATTTGAACAGTTTGGTAGAGACATATGTATTTATCCGATTGGTTTATCCCCAGGAATATCAAATCATCCGCCCTTGGGTAAGACTGTAATATTGTCTGGGGTGGATCAAAGATGGACAAAAGCGATTGGAGATATTACCATCAGGTGGACTGCATGCAGCAGCGCTGAACAGCGCTGTTATAAGACATTTCAGCCTTAAGGGTGACGATTGTGCCGCTGGAGTCGAGCCACAAGATTCAACCACTTTTAAATCTAACTATTGTTTCAATAAACCTGACGACCCGCGTGGTGGAACGGTTACCATACCGGTCTGACGCGCAATAATTCCCGGGTTCGATTCCCGCCCAGACAGACATCTAAATGATGAATTAAGATTTCTGTTCTGGGTCTGGGTGTTGTGAATTCGTGTAGGTATGTGAGTTTCCATGGCATCGGCAATACAGGAGAAAGTAGAGTGTAGAAAGCGTTTTTAAGAATAAACCCGATACGGGAGACCAATATGATACACGGAATGTTATACATTATGTTCGTTATATCTGAATGTATCTTGTATCTGGAGTCTATTTTTACTCGTCTTTGGTAAGCCCTTTGTCTATTACCGGCTTAGACTGTACTGACTACATTGATTAGCTCTGATTTGAAAGGGATTGGTCGTTTATGTTATTGTTGTCTATGTTACACTCGAACGTTTAGCTATTGTCAGAAAAATCTGTACCTATTTATTTGTAGGAATACATGGAATAATTATGTCTCTCAATAATCGCAGTGTTTTATATGGAGATGTCTATGAGCCTATGGCAATTTACTGTCAAATAGGTATACAAAAAACTGTCATAGGTAATGCGCCTACATTGAAATATATTTTTCATTTAAAATCAGTGTCTGACCTGTATCGAACTTGAAATCTTCTGCATTCTACACCAATACTTAACCACTGTACTACAGGGCTTAATCATTAAACAATTCAAAATGTCAAAGATATTCAACCCTCAGGCGACCAGAGACAAATCTATTTATATTTTTAGAGTAGGGGGTGTGATTCACCCTACAAAATATTGTCTTTAAGTATTATGCAAATTTACTTTGAGAGTATAATTTTGCTAATTGTTATTTTCGCTTCCAGCTATTTGGAGTTTCTTAAGCATTCAGATTAAGTTATATGATCTGGCTTATAAGCTTAAATGGTTATTCATTACATTATGCTTACGGCTATATCATCAAAGGCTGCTATCTATACAAATAAATATATAAATACATACTTAAGTGTCTGTTTGTGATTTCAAATAACCTTTTTTTTTTATCAATGCACATGTATACACGATACCTATGACGAAAATGTAATTAAGAAAAAGGTCTGTCTATCTGTCTATTTGTTTGGCTGAGGTAATCTTCTAAACGGCTGGACCGATTTTGATAGTAATTTCACTGAAACATAGTTGAAGGTCTAAAGCGTAACATAGGTTATTTTAATTTTTGAAAAATTTATTAGCGCGCGCTCCACGCGCCTGCGCGCGCCCTCTCGGGAGAGCAGGATGACATTTATCCTTAAATATGTATTAATTTTTACTTTTTAAACGCGTTTAAATTTATTTCAATTGAATTATATCCAAAATATATTTGTATTAGGCTTAGTTTTCTTATTAGGAGTCCAATTAACTTAGGTACCATAGCTTTCATTCATACATTTCTTGCCACCCTGCAGTTTACCTAATGATGGCACAATGACGGCTTGTCCGAGGAAGTCGTTTGTTCGTACACACTAATTAGTTTTGTCATCGCACACAACTCATTCTTAGTTACAGAGTAATTAATGCATAGAGGCTTTGTATGCATAGCTATTGCCAAAAGGTTTTTTTTTGATAATATTAGTTTGAAGTTTTAGTTGTTTTCGAAAGTTGAAGTTGTTTGTAAGTTGTTATGTATTAAGTTATGATACGTTACGACTTAGTGCTCAGTATACTAGACTTTGGATACCTTAGTGTGCAGACTAAATTCTTAAAGTTTATTTCCTTAATCAAATACGTTTTATTTAAGTTTACGATCTATGTAATCGTATGTATGTAGTTATAGATATTATATGTAGTAATATCTACAAATAGCACGACTTAAATTTTTCTCTAATCAATAACAATTTTTCTAATTATAAAAAAATACTTATTCCGTAAACACATTCCTAACATAAAGGTCTCAAATAAAAAACACGCCACTGGGATAGATTTATACTCTTAAAGTTAACGTTAATGTGACAAGTATTCAAATGTATAATCTTGATTAATTTCCTTCTTTTTAACAGACTATATGTAACATGTAATTACATTGCCAGTTCTCAACATTACTCACCTCCATTTAAAATAATAATGTTAATATTATTAGCAACAAATTTTAGCAACTGCTAAAATTGATCCCATTTCAGGTTCAATAATAATATAATCTCTCTGGTAATAACTAACCTATTGTAACGCATTGTCACGTGTTGGGCATCATACGGAACATTTAATTCCACGGTTTTGGTTACGAATCTCAACAAAGACTTCTAAATTAAGATCTTCCTACAAACGACTATAAATGATTAATTGTTTTCACGAGCCCAGTGGGTGGTAGGTTAAAAGTATATTGAAGCGTTTGGATAATTAGGCATTTCAACATATTTATTGAAAAGGTTGTATCGAGTTCGGAAGTATCCATTACTAAGTAGGTATTTACTAAAGATTAAGTTAAATTTAAGTTTTACCTATTTACTTTTTAGTTTAACAATATACAGATAAAATTTAGTGTGTTAATCTGGTATTTAGCATTTATAACGTATAGTATAGTGTTCTGTATATTTTAATTTAATCATTTCTTCCTTTCTTAATTGTTTCCTTACTATCTATGATACTGCCTTTAGAAATTGATCAACTTCCTTCCGAAGCCTTCAGATCGGCCTTTGGTAATTGGAATGAAATTATTTTTGAAATTATTAAAGCTTATTCCTTTGAAAATAGCAAAATATAGCATGAATGTACCAAGTAATAACAAGATTAACAAAACTATATTTTCTCTTAGACTTTTTTGTGAATTAAGTTCAATCGGTAAAAATACTAAGCTTGGACGTTGTCAGCCCCAAAGAATTTTCATCTAATATAACCCAAGCAGACTTCTCCTTATGATAATTTAGCGCTCACAATTTTATGATCCAGTCTTTAACACAGAATCAGAGCTGCAAATTGCAAGATTTATCAGATCTCATCTGCAGCTTCGGCTTACGAATTCCCTCATCTGGTTTACGAGTTTACGAGCCGATCGCAAATTTAAGCCACGTTTTATAGTTGGCTCTGTTTTACGAGCTCTGATTAGTTGGTTCATTTGGTTCAGCGAAATTGGCGTTGACAAAAGTTTTGGGAGTGCTCTGTGTATAACTAATATTCATGGTAACAATTTAGTAAAACTGACGAAGGTAACGTTACCGATGCTTGTAGATTTTGGGATTCTAGACAATATAACAAAAACAGAAGAGCTAATATTACGATCAGCTAAAGAGGTAATAAGTTATCGCAAGCAGTTAGTAATTTTAGAAAAAAAAATGAATAAAAAAATCTTATGAAATCATTGATAATGATTCAATTACGTTTATAAAATACTGCTACGTTAGACTGGAATGAAAATTATTTTGTAAATTACATGTCAATTAATAAATGATAGTTCATGTACCTAACTGCATTAAGTAAAAGAACGAGCCACGGAGACGATACCTCTTGATATAACTAAGGCAATCAGGAGCCTTATGAATCAGAAAAAGCTGACGATAAAAATTATAAACGTTTGGAATGAGCAATTACATTGAAATCCCTGCACTTGAGATCAAACGATCTATGAATGTACGGCCCTATGGGGAGACAACGCTTCAAATTTTACAGTCACAGTCATTTGCATGAAATTCATCAAGGGAGGATTTACGAGTGGTGTAATTTGAAATCCTTATTGACATATGCATGTGTACTTGAGAGAATCACCAATGCAATGCTTATCGTAATAACTGTAGATGATGGGTAAGAAAATGTTGATAATGATATATTGCTTACTGAAGGAAATTAGGTCGTAATAGAAATTAACTAAGGGCAATATATTTAGCTTTGTTACGTAAGAAATTAGGAGATACTTTTAAGAGGTTTGTAAGTATTAGAACAATATTATATACTATGGAACTTAAGAAGTTAGTATCAATATTAACATACTGCCGGTCCGAAATTAAGAAATTTTCCATTTTTTTCGACACGTTCCATATTCTTAGGAGGTTGCAACTCATCAATGATGATGATCATGATATGATGACATCATCATTGGCTTCATGTAGGATGATTGTATATAACGAGTTATTTATAGTCTTTAATAAATAAAATGCTAGGAAATCATTTGTGCCTAGGAAAAATTACTAAGCACACATGATGTGACCAACTTCAAGTAGGTAGTTCTCATTCAGCTTAAACACAGTTTGTGGACCAATATACGTATGATAACAAAGACTTGTTGTTCAAACAAAGTAATTACAAGAATGTCTTGTTAGTTGTTAGCAACGTTTAAAAGTGAGACAAACAATCCATAAAATGCTTATCTTTAACTCGCAAGATCGGCGATAGATTAGGATCTTTCAACGACTTGCGTGCTATTGGAACTGAAACCTTATGCCAACGTGTGTATGAAGAGCGCACAGTGTGTCAAACACCAGGATTAGGGGACAAAACGCTAGGCTGTAACTTTTACGAGTATGCAAATCTCACGAAATTGGACAGTAAAATCTAAGCTACCTACGCATGTTTGTGATTAAAGTACAGTCTCTCAACATTGTAATTTCCTCGTGAATTATGAGTTGCGGTGTTTGATGTCAATTTCCAAGATTTAAGTCTAATGAGGTGTGTATTTAGTACCAAGAGCTGAAAGTGTAAATGACGATTCATAACCGTGATATAAATTGACAAGAGTTAAAAGTACGTTAGTGGAGGGATGAAAGTGGATTATTATCTTCTATTCCTTCTTTCATCTTCAACAGTCTCCTATATTTACACCAATATGGTTGTTATTAGCCCGGCAGTCAGGCAACTGCCGCCTATGGATGATGGACCCGTGATGTACCCCAGATAAGATTAGAATCGAACCAAAAGATAGCAGCATTAACACTGCTATTATTGGGCAGAAATAAATGTGGTGGAGTCACCGCTCGAGTGAAACCACAATGGATTCCACCACCACAACTAGCATTTTGTTTTATAAATTATAATATTAAATAAATAACGCTTCACATTCATAGCCCCACAGTAGGATTTTCTCCTATGTCGTGGGTGCCATGGACAACACACAAGACAAGGACACACACACAGACCTAGAACGGAAATTTAAACTCATCATTCAAATTTCCGCCTCGCTGGGAATCGAACCCAGGACC
>DWPV01003871.1:0-14499 GCA_018251915.1 Urbanus proteus proteus
TAACCATTCTTCTGAAATATGATAATAAAATTTACTTTTAACCATTATTAACCTTAGATTTTGGTTGCAATTAAATTATTCTATTCTGTGATTAATATAGCCTTGCCGTAAGCGTTTCATATAGCTATTTATTATTATAGCTCGCTTAGTTTTTAATCTGTTCTTATATGTTTGAACCTAAACAATCCTGATTTATGGTCATATGATCATAACAATATAAATTATAATGTTCTTTCATGACGAGCATTCAGTGAGCGCGTGACGGTTGTCTCGCTTAGACGCGTCTCGCTGTGACTATTGTGTGAAGAGTTTTTTACGCCGCCGGCTCGTCGCATACGGCCGGATCTTTTAATCGAGTTTGAACCGTATTGCAATATGACTACAGAGACACAATTGAATGAGGAAGTGATTGGAGTTGAAGATATTATAACCGAGGAGTATGAACAAAACATATTAGATCAAGAAATGACTGAGGACAATACAGAAGTGAACAAATCAGGCAGATTAAACAAAAGAAGTAGGGAGAATGCGCAAGAAGAAGCATGGACCCAGGCAGTAAGTAGGAAAAAAAGAGTAAGAGAAGGTCGTGGAGTGGTGGAAATAAGTATTACGTGCAATGAGAAATTCCACAAGCAGTTTGCTTTGGCCAAATTATTCAAAGATCAAAATATATCGAATATAACCAGAGTGAAGTATATAAACCCCTACAAAATTATTGTGGAAATTAGCGGCGAAGAGAGCGCTGAGCGTCTAACTCAATGCGAGAATCTATTAACACTAGGTTGGCGGTTTCAACGCCCGTTAGAAGTGGGTTTATCTTTCGGGGTGATCAGAAATATTGAGTTAGATTTATCAGAACAGTGTTTATTAAAATCGATCTCCAGTTCAAGCGAAGTGGCGAATGTAAAGAGGCTCAAACGGCGCACCGAAGGACAGGTTGGATGGATTGACAGCGAGTCGGTAAGAATTGGATTTAAAGGCCCAGAATTACCTCCACATATTTTCATATACGACATGCAGGTTAAAGTGGAACCATACACTTTCCCGGTAACGCAATGTTCCCGATGCTGGCGGTTCGGACATACTTTAAGAATGTGCCCCTCAAGTCGAATCTATTGTCCAAAATGTGGAGGTAAACATGAGAATTGTGAGTCAACTACATATAAATGCATTAATTGCACAAATGACCACATGGCGTTGAATCGGACATGTCCTGAATATTTGAAACAAAGAAAAATGCGGGAAATAATGGCTGAATTTAATGTGTCATACAGAAAGGCCATTACTATGTATATTCCACCTCAGACACCAGTTTATGAGACTTCTGTATCACCTGTCAGAGTTGACACTAATTTATGTGTGAACCCCACTATAACTCCTTCAACCTCGCAGAACGTTACCACCACTGTATTGGCCACCGAAACTCCTACATACGCTCAAATTGCTTCAACCTCCCACACAAATAGAAAGGAACATAATAAAGGAAAAGACATACACGAGAAGAAAGAAAAAACTAACAAATCGAAAAAGAAGAAAAAACAAAAAGAAACCGTGGAGGACTTTGACTTAGATGAAGTAGTAATTTCAACGGAATCGGAAAATAGTATATGTGATACGCCTGACCTAAGTCGTAGAAGGAAAAGGAGCCGCATACCACGAGGAGGATTATCATTTTTTTCTTTTTTGAACAATATGAAAGATATCTTTTGTCAGACTAACGAATCTTTGAAGAGTAGAATTGAACAAGTAGTAAAACTGTCTGTTGAGTGGGTAATTACATGGCTATTGAAGAACATCCCAAACTTGCCTTTTATACAAAATCTATTTGATTAATATGAATAAAGTCGATATAAATATTTTGCAGTGGAACGCGCGAAGTTTAAAACCTAAAGTTGTGGATTTTGAACAAGTTTTACGCCAGGAAAAAATACATTTCGCTGCATTAAGTGAAACATGGTTAAGTCCGGAAATGTCATTGAAAATAAAAGATTATAATATATTCAGATTAGACAGGTCAGATTCTTATGGGGGTGTTGCCATATTAAGTCACAAATGTTTTGGAGCCCAATTAATTCCTCTGCAAATTACTAATTCGGCTATTGAAGTGGTGCATGTTAAGATATCCAATTGTCAGCTCATAGATCACATCATTGCCATTTATTGTCCACCTAGTGCTTTAACTTCTGCTTTAGACTGGGAATTTATTTTTTCAATTTCTAACAGAAAAACCTTGATAGTTGGAGATTTTAATGGACACCACCCGAATTGGTCTAATAAGACAGACGTTAGAGGTAACCAAATTTTTGATACATTAATAAATCATAATTTTATATCATTAAATGATGGAAATTTTACACGCTTAAAATTAGTTGACGGCATTTTACAAAAATCTGCACCGGATATTACAATAGTATCTTCTGACATTGCTTTAAAGTTTGATTGGAAAGTAACTAATGAATCTTTGGGTAGTGACCACCTTATGATAAAAATGTCAACCTCTGTTGAATATCAACCAATATATAGTAAAAGACGTAACTTTAAAAAAGCCGACTGGGCGAAGTACACGAAAATAGTAGAAGAGGAATGTTTGCAATTAATAATACCTAATGATCCACAAGAAGCTTATGACACTTTTATTAGTATACTCAATAAAGCTGCAGATTCTAGTATACCATACATAAGGGTTTGTCTCAATCTTACAGCTAAATTTACCCCGAAACCATATTGGACACCTAAATTGTCGAAAGCTGTTACTGAAAGGCGATTAGCGCAATCATACTTTAGGAAAAATCCAACGCCAGATAATTTAGATAAATTAAATGAAAAGACGCGCGAGACACAGAAACTTTTAAGAAACGCTAAAAGCAATAGTTGGTCCGAATTTTGTTCTTCTTTAAATGAAGTGTCATCTGCTTCGGAAATGTGGAAACGAATGAGATGGCTAAAAGGATACAAGTCGGTAAAGCATCACGTAGAAAAACCTTTGACAGAATCTTTATTATGTAACATTGCACCCGACTTTGTAAGTCAATCTCAACCATATTTTAGGTCCCAAAATACTGAATTAGAAGATAATATTTCAATAATCGAATTAGAAAAATGTTTAAAATCTAAAGATACTTCGCCAGGTTTTGATGATGTCTCCTACTCCATGTTATATAATCTCCCTAATTCTGGGAAACAATTTTTATTAAACTTATATAATATATTTTTTACACTGAGTTTCGTTCCTTATCAGTGGCGGACAATTCGTATTGTACCCATTCCCAAGGCAGGGCTGGATTGTAATTCCGTGTCATCGCTGAGGCCTATTTCTCTTATATCGTGCATATGCAAAATATTTCATGCTATTATTAATTATAGGTTGGAGTGGTACTTAGAAAGGAATTGTTTACTTTCCAATGAAACTAAAGGATTTAGAAAATGTCGATCATGCGTGGATAATTTAACTGATCTAATAACAAATGTTCAAATAGGGTTTTTCAAAAATGAAATTACTGTTGGCTGCTTTTTAGATTTAGAAAATGCATATTATAATGTAAGCGTGACTTATCTCTTATCTATACTTGATGGTCTAGGTGTAGGAGCTAAGTTTTGTAATTATGTCTGGGTATTTTTAAATCAACGTTTTGTAATGATAAAGGGAGCTAATTTTAAAATTGTTAGGACTACAGGATGGGAGTTGGCTCAGGGAGATCCCATTATTATTCAATGTAGCTACAATAGAAATTTGTAAAAATATTAAAAGAATGAATGATATTTACATTTCACAGTATGCTGATGATTATGTTATATATTCTACTTCAAAAAATCTGATAGATGCTCAAAATCGAATTCAAAATGCTTTAGACATTTTAAATGAGATGTTTTGCAATATTAATTTAGATATATCACCCGTAAAAAGTAGAATATGTATATTCGCAAGAGGTTTTAGAAGAAATAATGTTACACTTAAACTAAAAAATAGCACTATAGAAGTAGTGGACAGTGTAAGATATTTGGGAGTGTGGTTGGATCAGTCTCTTAGGTGGAATAAACACATTAATGAATTATGTAAAAAACTTTCCAAATTTTTGAACATTTTTAAGGTTTTAGCCGGCTCTAGTTGGGGGGTTCACCCAAAACATTTACGTAGATTGTACATAAGTATTATGAGAAGTAGAATGGATTATGCTTCATTTTTGTATGATAACTGCTGTAAAACAAATTTAGCGAAATTAGACAAAATTCAAAATCAGGCTATGAGGGTTATTGGTGGTTTTTTGAAAAGCACTCCAATTCACGTGATGGAGAGTGAACTTAATATTTGTCCTTTATATTTACGTCGACGTTATCTAGCGGGAATATATTGGTTAAAAAATAGATCTATTTCAAGTAATACTTCTATTAATTTAATATCTATTTTATCTGATCATATTGCAAATAATTATTGGAGCAGGAAGAAAAAACCTTTATTAACATCAATTCATCTCAACTATAATTCTTTTCCGATTTACTCTAAAGAGCAATTGGACATGTTTTCTTTTGAAATTTGGGTTTCAAATATATGTTTAACCAATTTTTTACGAACTAATATTGAGGGAGTAAGTAATGCTAAGCGCCATTATCACCCGATTACTCTAAAGAATAGATGCGTAGACTATATAAACAAAATCTATTTAAATTTTCATAAAATTTTCACTGACGGTTCCAAAGAAGATCACGGAATTGAGCAGCTTTTTTGGATCTTAGTTCAAACAATTCTTTTAAATACAAAATTAATGTTAATGTTTCTATAATGGAAGCGGAACTAATAGCTATTTATAAAGCTTTATTATATATACAATCAATGAATTATAACAATGTTGTTATATTAACAGATTCAAGAAGTGCGCTCCAACACCTAGCTCGGTGTACTTCGATTTTTCGAGGATTACCTGTAGCTTACGCAATAATTAAGCTTTTATTAGGAGAAGCTGACGCGAAACATATATATTTGCAATGGTTACCAGCCCATATTGGTATAGACGGTAACGAGAGAGTTGATGTGTTAGCTAAACAAGCAATCTGCGATGGAAGCAATATCAATTATATCCCATCTTTTCAAAATTATTTAATAACTTTAAAACATGACATTCGTAATCTTTGGAATGAATATTTCGATGAGAGATCGAGGGAAAAGGGAATATGGTACCGCACGATCCAACCACATCCTCCAAAATATCCTTGGTTTGACAATAAGGTGCTAAGTAGACGCCTTACCATTTGTGCATTACGACTTAGATCTGGACACATTCCATGCAATAAATACTTTTACATGATGCGCACATCCATGTCTGCAAATTGTCAGTCATGTAACATTACAGATGACATTTACCATAGGTTGATGGAGTGTGTCCGGAACAGCAAAGTGCGTGAAGATGCTGGAATAGATACAAGTCTGATTGGCCACTGTAATAGCATCCTCTCGGAACCCTTTTCAGAGGATGCTAGGACAATATTCAAGTCAATCAATATTAATTAAGGTAAATATCAATTGTTATTTTATCAAGGCGTCATACTCGCACTTGCGATAAAGCCTTTTTTGGATTAAAAAAAAACATTAGTATTTTATAGAGTTCCACAGCAAAAACTGACTGGATAATTTTAAGTGCTGAAAGTATCTTTCTATGAATACAAATTGAAGTGATCCATTTGCTATTCAACTACAGGCGCTACGGATAAATGTCTAAAGTAAGATGAACTAAGATTATCCATATTTTAACGCAGAATACCTAATTTTACTAAAGTGTCAATATTTACTTACTATTTATGTTGGTTCATATAAATAAAAAGTGATTTGAAAATCGACTTATTACTCTATAACCTTGGGCTGTGAATCTAGTATTTTTTAATTTTTACAGAAGGTCCGTAATATACGATAAATATAACGATTCTATGACTAAAATGAATAATTCACAAAAGTATTAAATGTCTGTAAAAGTAAGCTTTGCACAATCTTTGATTCCTTTTGACAATTGAACTACATAATTTTAAAGAATTTTAACGAAATGTTTCCTAACTTTTGTAGTAAAATATTCTTAGTTACATAGCATTTTTAGTTACAAATCATAATATTTTCCGTGCGGTAAACGGCCCAGCGAAGTATTGTCCACACAGCATCTTGTAAACAGAAGCTTTGAAAAGAAACCTAGCCTATAGTTTTCTATAGCCGGCTTAATGAAAGTCTAGACGTATTGTGGGAAACGACAAGGAAAACGCTCTAAAATTAACCACTCTCGCGACAAATGCAACGATTCCATATTGTAGCGACTTTTGCGATTGTTCCGAACTTACCCGTTCGCAAAGTTTGTGAATTGTTCAAGTGAGTGAAATGCATAGTTTATCAATCTAATTTTAAATAAGTACAGCGCCATCTATTGTCGGACACAAGATTTTATTTATAGAATAAACAAACGAGCATACATCCTATCTGATGGAAAGTAACAATTGTCGGCCACGAATGTCTATAGCAAACCTAATTAAATTGTTAGCTCAGACATAAATGCAGTACAAGCGGATTTCGACCACAGTTCCCTTGCTACATCTTAGGACTAAGTTAGAAAGCCTCGTATTAAGTGCCTCATCCTTACCATATCCTTTAGATCAAAACATAGCAACGCTAACCACTGTTGATATAATCAGGAATAGTTGGCTTAAAAAGTCTACAAGTAGGGCGACAGGAAAACGCTCTAAAATTAACCACTCTCGTAAAATGCATCGATTCCATATTGTAGCAACTTTTGCGATTGTACCAAACTTACCTGTTCCTGTAAAGTTTGTGAATAGTTTAATAGTTACCGCATACAGGCATTAATAATTAATACAGCGCCATCTATTGTCGAACTTAACATATTTTTATAGAAGAAGAAAAAAGAAGAAAATTAGCAATTGCCAGCCTATTGATAATTGCTAATTGACTACATCTATCTATCTATAAAATCAACTTCAGATATTATTGAAATGGGTACTAACTAAATACCCCCCGTTGCTGAAAACGAATGTGTTGTTACCAATGAGGGCCAAGTTGGAAAGCCTCCTTTAAGTGTCTCTACCTCATTACACCCAACATTATTATATCCTGCTTATCACTATTGATATAATGAACAAATACCATAACGATAATGCAGACATAAATAGGCGAAGTGGAACCACGAATAATTCTATAAATTATAGGTAGGTACCACGTATAAACCTTTTGCGATTGTTCATAAGTTTTCTCCTCGTGTAAAATTTGCTAGTTATTAACTCGTTTATTAGTTAATAACTAAAGTTACTCCATAAAACTATTCGTAGTTCATAATTAATTTTAAATTCTTGTTTATCAATATACGATACGAATAAAACTTACTGCTGTAAAGTATGAAAGCTATTCATACTTTACAACTAATGTTGTTAAGCTATTCACTTTCATACTTTACAACAGTATTATATTTGTTACGTATTGCTCGTTTATTACTTTGTAAAAGTAATTATACAAACCATTTTAAATACGTAGATACCACTAACGCCATCTATCTACATTCGGATAAAAGTATTTTAAGTTTGAGGAAATAGCTAGCGAGGTTATAGACTATGTATTCTGTCTGATGTTTTGGTAAGTGGCCAAAGTAAATTTTGACGAAAGTTTTAGAGGAAATCAATGCTGGATTGCTACCGCGGATGACTAAGTAAACACGGCTTAAGTATTTATCCTTTAAGCTTGAATAAACCATAGTCATTACCGATGAACTGATACTACGAGCAGTTATTTCGCCCAAAATGACGAATTTCGACCTTTAATTAATGTGAAAATATTTTTTTCATATTAACCAAAGGTCGTAGCAAAGGTTCCATAATATAATATATGATACTTTCGCCCGTTAATTATTGAAATTGCCAGTTATTTTTTTATGTGGCCACTGCCGTCCATGGATGTTTATAATCAACTCTAGGTAGATAAAATTGAATTTTCATCTGAGGTCGGTGGCGGATGCGTTGCTACCCCTGAGACTAACTTCAAATGCCTCGAATAAATGCCTTTTCAACTCCCTTCAAAGCAGAACATAGCAATGGCTAACACACTATTAGCGTGGTAGGAATAAGAGTGGCGGTGGTGGCGCCCGGGGGCTTGAAAAATAAAAAAAAAAATTTTGGTACCACCCATAAAAATACCTCTACTTTTTTTTTTAAACATTTCAACGTTCGTGGTAATTTGTTTTTTTTTTTCTAACATACATAATTGTGATAGGCACTAAGCCGCACCCGAATAGCGATCCTGAAGTAGAAAAATCAACTGAAATTTAAATAAAGCAAAAACATTTTTAAACAAATATTTTGTTATATTTCTATAAAATAAATATATTATAGAAGTAGCAAACTAAATTCAGTTCATTGCACTCAGTAAATCATTGTACTAACTCTGTATAATAATCTAGGCGGCAGTTGCCGCTACTAGGACAGTTGAAATGTATTGTTTAAGTTTCTCAGTTATATCCTTTTCTTCGGATCGGAGACCTCTTTATAAGTAGTTAATTATAAGAAAGAGATGTGTGATAATACTATGAGTCTATAATATTAAATATGTATTGTAAAAAATATTTCATAGTTCTATAACTAACGGAAAATTATAGCTATCAATCTAAGTTTTTTTTAGACTATCTACATGTTGTAGAATATAGATTATTATAATTGTGTATCATATTTTGCATTTTTTCTAAGGATGAAACTAACACGATTAAAATTATTGAATAGAAGTAGGTATCTATTCGATAACAGAAAGTTTAGATCATATGAATTTTTAACAGTCGCAGCAAAATGAAAATCAAAATTACAATGAGCACGAATTTTAACAAATGTCACGATTTTGCGCCTAAAATAAATTTTATACAATTACGATTACAGTGTACGGCTGTTTTCATGACATTTATTTGAATCCCAGGTTCTTGAATTGGTACATTCGGTGCCGTTAATCTAATCTTAGATCCAAAGATTTTGGCAACCGACCACAGTTTAGTTTCGTTTACGTCAATGCGCCGTAACATAACCAACCGTAATGTCGCGAAAACAAATTTAGATAAAAATATGGTGACCGTTAGTAAATATTTTTTGTCGGTATGCGTTTTTATAAATAAAGCTTTCTGCTGTTGTAGATCCTATAGATTTATTTCATGTGTCGTGGTCAAAAAAAAAGCCGAATATACAAACTTCCAGAGCGGACAAGTAAATTCATCATTCAGATATCTGTTTACCCACTGAGTGTCATACATGTATGTAAGGCGGTGGCGGTGTCACCATAGCATAGCAAGAGACACCTACATTGTTTAACTTTGCATCCACCATCGTCACCCTTATTCTGTCTAACACTGTTAAAAATCTTCCTATATTAGGTTTAAAAGATATGATAAATTAGACGTAATATGTGGCGTTCCAACGCATTCCCTAGGGGGAGCAATGAATGTGTAATTGTGTAGCCCATCTCAAGTAACACTGTAAAGTCTAAAATCCTACATGGGATTCATTACAGATGTTCATAGGTGGCAGTGAACACATCATCGAATAGAATAGATAGCATAATACTTCTTCTATAGTAGCAAACGAGCATTTTTTCGTAAACGCTAAAAAAATAATCATTAATAAATTATTACAAAAATAAACACTTCTGTACGTAACAGTAGAACATTATACGATTAAAAAACATTCAAAACGAATTCACTAAAGAATAATGAAAACCACAAATAGCCGCAAAACTTCGTTAATTAACTACTGTAATATTGTTTTAATGACAACTTGGTGGCTTTCAGGCATTAGCGCGGAATTGTTTGTGATATTTCTACTAATGATAACGATATTATAATTGTTCTTTTTGTGATAGTTTACTTGTTATTAGATACACAATTAATCAATATCTACGGTATTTGGTATAAAATAACGATATCTAAATATAAATATGCAGTGGGCACTGCGACCATATTTATATTTAAGAGTTTCCTCCACATATCGCGACAACGATCCGAAAATATTAAGGATTATCTAAAAAATGTCGAAAGGAGTTATGAGCCCAATTTGTTATAAAAACTTAAACTGTATCAGATTTAAAAAAATCCCCATGTTTGGCTGTGGTGTCGACGGGGTCGAAATACAAAAGTTTCTACCACCTTTATATTATTTACTTACATATTTACATGCTGTTTGCTTTTTGAAATAGGTACACATAAATATCGTTTATAAATATATGTTGCCTTTGTTCTTTAATCGGATTGGGGTAAGTTCGTGTGGATGAATCAATCTGGCTAGGAAATCGATTATGAGTATTCAACGTGGAGTCCGATGACGAATTCATACGCACGACACTATGATCTACTGTTACTATAACTATGATCACCATGATTTTTGTATTAACATAGACAGTTTGGTGAAGTAGAAATAGGAAGATAAATCAAGGTAGTAGAACTTTTCGTGGTTCGGGTCACCTTATTCGCATTTTAGTATTATGTACTGGGGCTCCTTTTATTTCCCACTGTTGGGCACACGTCTCCATCCACAACTGATGGAAAACTGGAGCTCTCCGAAGGCGCTTGTAAAAATTTGCCACTCATAGTCACCCAATTTCAAACTGCGCTTGATATGGCTTAACTTTGTAGATCGGTTGAAAATTGAGATCAACTAATGTCGCGAGGTTGTGCGTCGTGAGACGCATATATTATGTATTCCAACGAACATATTATCAAGATTCAAAATCAATCTGTGATCTGAATTGACTAAAGTTACTGACCCAATTGAAGATATCGACAAAGATTCACAGGTTACAACGGCACTTAACCATATATTGTATGTAATTACTAGTATGCGCAATTTTGTCTTGCCAATATTTTGAAAACTGTGCCTACAGAAAATTTGAATTCGCTGGATATTTCTACAAAATTTTATGATATTTGCTCGACAAGCGATGCTGAAATATTAAATGAAGAGGTGAGTGTAAAATATATTAATTTAAAATTTTATGGTATATTTTACGCCGCGTTGATAGTCACTGATTACCGTGAGAAGTGTCTCGTTAATGAATTTTATTTATAAGTTGTACGAACATTTTAAAAAATAATTTAATATTTCGCTTTCTGTTCATGGAATATCTGTTAAATGTGTAATATTCACTTCAAAATAATTAACAGGCGACACAGTTCAATGGGTAGGTCTAGAATTATTAAAATGTATACAGCAATTACGGGTAAAGATTATCATATATGACAAATAACACTAAGATTTATTTTGCGAAATTCATTTGCAAAAAGATTGCATGACAGAGTAAGAATAACAAACATAGGTATTTAGCTTAACATCGATACAACCTTTTTATCCGTATATTTGCTTATTTATACATTATACATAGATACAGTTTTATGGCGTAACTAGTACCGTAGAAAATTTATTTTTAGCTCCCAGTCAATATTATACTCACGAAGTGTCTACTGAAATGTATATAAATAGGTATATTAAGTGAAAAGGAAAATATAACTTGCATAGATATTTATATGTATGTCTTACTTCGGATTCTCGAAATGGTCACCGCAGCCTTGACAATGATGTGTCGTAAATCGTGCGGGGTACAGCCCAAGTAGGGTCATTACTATGCTTCGTAAAAAGGGGTCAGTTGTTGGCGGTTCGATTTCTACTGTCTTAAGCCATTCGAGACACGCTGCCACATCTGGTAGAGATTACCACTTTCCTTTGTTTTACTTGCCTTGCCTTGGCAGTGTGGTATATAGGTAAATAATATGGGAAATAAATTTATTGGTCGATGGTATATCTACTGAAACGTATTTGATGTCTGTTTGGAACATAATTACGATACTTTATAAACATATATTACATTTTATGAATTTTCTTAGGTCTCGTACAATCCGCATTTTTGAAATTCTATATTTTTTTGGAATTATTTTCGCGTTGTTGTATGTATTAATTGTCATTTTCATTTGGAAGTTATCCAAACAAAATGTACATAGATTTATTTAAATTCCTGAGAGTGTGAGTGCGAGTGCGACCTGCACTCGACAAATCGATGTATTAAAGCCTCAAAGAATGAATTATTTAAATCCAAAAATTTTACGAGTTGAATATATTTCATTAGAAGACTGCAAAAGGTAGAAGTCATTTTGAATAAATTCAAAACGATTGATTGAATTTTCAAAAGACTTTTATGAAACGGTTAAGATCTCATTGATAAGAAACATATTTTACAACTTTTTATTTCCAAAATATTTAGGATTCCTGCACATAAACTGAAAATCCGAGACCAAGACAGAACTATGACCAGCTGAGCCGCCGTGTGAAAAAGTGAAAATAATTTTCGTGTAATTTTGAAAGTTGTTTTATTCGCTGAGTGAGCAATACTTCCAGTTTTAACTACCAAGCCAGTTTGTTTCTGCAGCATAATGAAATTTAACTTTCACTCGTCTGCTTAGAAAATTGTCAATGTAAAAAGTCACCATAACCATATAGGTTCATTTTATAAAAGATTTTTAATGATGTTTTGATAGTTTTTCATGGGTTCAAGTGACACAATTGCTATGGATTTTGAATTTAAGAAAGTTTATTTTTGTAGAAAATGCATAATAATGTAGTGTGCAGTTTTGAATAGCACTCTTCTCTTGCCATGGATTACGTAGTCGGTGACTAAAAGGCAAATCCACGAGATGAGTAGCAGCGTCTTCCTGTTTAATATCAACACACACTGCGGTCACCAACATGCAGGCGCGGTGGTTATTGGCAAAACACCTATCACGATGATTCGCGTGGCGGAGTGGTTACCGTACCAATCTGAGGCGCAATGGGTCCCGGGTTCGATTTCCAGATAGATATCTGAATGACGAATTTAGATTTCTGTTCTGGGTCTGGGTGTATGTGTAATTGTCTGGGTCTGGGTGTATGTGTAATTGTCTTTGTATGTCCATTGCACCCACGATACAGGAGAAAATCCTACTGTGGGGCTATGAGTGTAGAAATCGTCTTTTTTATTAAGCCTACGTCCAGCAGGGATCCTGGAAGGGCTGATGGATGGATGAACAACTTAGTATCCATTATGTAGAATTTTGTCACTACTGTTCAGCAATAGCGTTAACTTAATACTACTTATTAGATTGCATACTTGAATTTCACACTTGAGTTAGCAGGGATTACCTAATAAGCAAACTACGAGCTAAAAGTTTCGAGGAAAAACAGCTGTAGAGCAAAATGTGATTCTGTTAGGGTTGTCAACTTCTTTTATTTCAAAAGTATTTCTTACAATATATTTATTTCGATTTGAACTGATTTTAATATAAAGTAAGACTAAATACATTATCATATTTTAATGGCATTATTTCGCCGTGTCTTTAGCTAAGACGTCGTTAATGTACGTCGTTATCTTTTTTAAGGAACTATGCAAAAGTCACCTCTGAATTATAGCTAAAAAGGTGGTACCTTAAGTACCACGACACTAAAATTCAGTAAAATACAGTACAATATCATATATGTATCTAGTATTTAACAGTGGTACAACCCATTGTGGTTCTATTCCGTACCACCGCCACACGCATTTCTTCCTTATAATAACAGTGTTAAGCACTGTTAGGCTTTGGCCTGAATGATGTAGAACGGCGTCTGTGGCCAACCTCAGACGAGACTGTGATATTATCTGGGGTTGATTTCGGATGTTACTTACTGATGTGGGCTACATGCTCGTTTGCTGCTTCAGTATTATAAAAGTTTGGTTGTCAACCCTAGCACCTACGGCCTATTTCCGGGCTCTCGCGAAATCCAGCTGCAGAGCTCTCCAGCGCTTCCGCTGTGCTTCGTTCCATTGCCGACAATTTTCCACGAGTGTGCCAAGTCCTTAAGGCTATAAGGCTTCACAGGACATGTATAATTAGGACAAACCTACCTACTAACTCTTGTTTTAGTTATGTTTTAATTGAGAAATATTTGTTGATTAAATCAATCTATTTCATTGCAATCTTTTTATGGTAAATGGTTACGGTGGCTTATAAACATCTGTAATTCACATAGGATTGGAGGATTAACTGAGGTCGGCGTATTGGATACAGATTTACCTAAGAGGATTTGTCACATATTAGTGTTTTTCCTTTACCCTTTAAACTAAACACAAGTAAAGTTTACGCTGTTGTTATTAGGAAGAAACTGATGTAGCCTTTGGTATCTAAGCACGGAGAATTCTACTGGTCTACTAACTTAATGATTGATGAAGATTGTCGTTAATGGTAGTTATCGGATAATTTTTATCCGTAGAAGGAAAAGTGACATCATATATTTCATACATTATATAAACCATTTTCTGTATACAACAGTTGTGCAAGCATTACACTTTCTTAGACGGCATCATACTGTACACAGTACATTGTATAATAATATAATTATGTATTTTGACATGGCAGACGTTTCCTAATATTTATTTATTTACTAGCTGAACCCCGCGGTTTCACCCGCGTTTAAAAAGTAAAAAAGAAT